>MNCI01000691.1:183147-329219 GCA_015680685.1 Gnetum montanum | reverse complement strand
ACCGCGCTATGAAAGCAATAAATAACATGAAATAAATAACAATAAATAAACTAAGTGAATGCTGCAATGATGAAGTAATCTCGATCTTTATTGCCGGTCATGTGCGTGTCCAAGTACGGCACACTCGAATAAAGACACCGTACAATCACATTCACCACACTGCGGGCAGACACAGGAAAATTCTAACTCTGAACGGATCAAACTGCTAGAGCTTCGCTACCTAAAACTGGGATGGAAATGAGGGAGAGCCGCCTCTTATTTATAGAAATTGCGGCTGACTGCGATATCGCGTACGCGATATCGCGACCCATGATACATCACATACGCGATATCGCGGCCCATGATACATCGCGACCCATGATACAACGCAACCCATGATACAACGTGGGTGCCTTATCGTGGGTGCCTTAACGTGGGTGCCTTAACGCGGCCGCCAGCACTATGAGCAATTCAGGTCTCATCAAATGTCATGTCCTTAGAGAAGCACACATGGGAGAAATGGAAAACACTTTAGAATAAGAAAAATTTCATTTCAAATTTTTATACCAAAAACCACATTGATTTATCATTGTGAATGTTCATGAATGACTAACTAGAGGTAACCAATAGATAATGGAAGCCATAGCAGAGGAAGGCATGGTGAATAAAAAAGATGAAAGTTTGGAGGAGGTACACAATTGAATTTGAGACAAACCATTTTTCAAGAGGTGACGAATCAACATGTCTTCTCTTTTGATTATGGACTGGGTGATTGCCAATGTGAGGCTAGATCCCAAGATCCTTGCACATACTAGTGAAAGGCTATTACTAGGCATGAGGAGTCATTCCCCTAAGGTATGAGTAGCCTCCCCTTGCAAGCAATTGGATCAACTCTAGTCTTTCATTTTACAATGAGAGATAGAGGACTAGCTCGCATGTAAAGTAAGTTGAAGTTGCTTTGGGTAGAAAAGGTTGGTACAGTTTGTATGAAAAAAGGCAAACCTCTTCTTCCTAAATCCAACATGCATGAAATTCTCTAAGCCTGTGTTGTATGATAGAATGAGTTCAACACTCTGGATTTACAATTAATTAACCCTAGTCATTGCACCGTTCTCTTCTACATTAGTTGAATTAGCTTCTAGTTGTTCAAGGATCCTTGATATCTATTTGTGGCTCTTGACATTTGAAATAGTGCATGCTCCAAGGATGTTACTTCTTTCAATGTTGGAGAGTGTAGGAAAGCATGACTTGTTGGTGGAACAAAGGTTTTTCTCTCTATAATGGAGGTCAAAGGAGCATGGAGATCCTTTGTGTTTCCATGCTATCTTAACCATCTAGTAGAACTACATGGAAATTGATTCTACAATGGTCATAGACATGTAGGTAGTGTAATTAGATAGTCCAAGTGCAATTCCTCACTGAACCTTGTACCAAATTATGAGGGGTCTGAGGATGAGGCATTTTCTTATAGATACATCATCATCTTACTATCGATGATGTCTACAAGGGTTGATTGACTACTTACATGTTATTCCTTATTTGGTGTTATAGATTATCACAATACTCACTTGTCGATCATGTTGCATAGTTAATTCTATATGGTGTATTCAATGCACCTCTCACCATCTGATTGATTAAGTGTTATGTGTTATGTTTTGTATGCAATATTTAGTGATTGCTAAGGCATAGTCCATTTTGAGTCTACTCTAGGCTATTCCACTATTTCAAGACTCAAGGATGGTGCCGAATGATACTTTTCCAAAGTAGGGTTGTTATAATAGCTCTCATATGTGGGGAAGACCAAACACACTGACTTATTACAAGAGGTGTACCTACTAGAGGTATGGCCTGGTAGTCTGGTACAAGTCATCACTTAATTGATAGATGAAATCCACAACGTAATCTAGAGCTACATGACTTTTGGCTTTTATTTTGACATTAGCTTTAATCATTTGTTGTACATAAGACTTGTGATTCTAGTTGTTACTCTAAGTTGATTGTAAGAGATTGATGTGATTTGTCTAAGGAACAACTATTCTTTATTTAAATTTTTTTTCTTTGGCATTTTATATTCCTTCATCACACTACTTAGTTTATGAATCTTGTTCTCTATTTTATTTTAAAATTTACTTTAATTCACTATCATTTACATTGTATCCTTAACATGTTTTATTCATTGTTCATTTTTAGATCAATTTTATCATAGTTCAAAATATGTTAAAATTCAGTTTACTTTTTACCTTAGAATCTATTTATGTTATATTTTAGAATCTCTTGATTTCTAGGTCAATTATTTCAACTTGCAATTTTTTTATATTTTAACATTAAATTCAATATGTTATTTTGTGTTTCACCGAAGAAAATTTTATGGCATTACATTGGTTACGCCCTCTTAAATATTTTATCATTTTTTATTATCATCATAAAAATAACCTTAGAGATTGTTTTTGTATATAATTAATCTCTAGTTTAAGTTTGACCACCATATTATGTCGTACTTGCTAAGATTATTTTCAGGTTTCTATATCTATATGGGAGACACCCTAGGCTTTTTTCTCTTAAAATAAGTTTTTGAAGGGTATTGCCCATACCCAAAATTTATGCATCAACTAAAGTAATTATTCAACATTTTAGATACCATAACTTTAGAAGTGTCAAAATCTAAATGCCTATATATACTCATTGTCACATTACAAGAAATACATGAAAAGTGTTTACTTTCACAACATAGATGGACTACAACATGCTGCCTTGTATGGATGGATGGATTCACACCCTTATTCTTAACTTTGCAAGGAGGTCTTCAAGTGAAAAAAAAAAAGCAAAGTCAATTAGAATTGCACTTAAATGTATTACTTGGAGGTTGTAGAAATTTCATTTCTAGTATTTTTGCATTTTGATAACATCCATAATTTTTATATAAAGTTGTACCTTTATAAATTAGTTTTAGCTTAAGTTTATAGTTTTAAAAGAGGTTATATAAGGTATAGGGCTTTTTATTGTGCAAAAAATTAAAAGTCAGGAGTATTTTCTTCAATTTAAAAGTTGAAGAACTATCTACCCTATAATGCATTATAATAACTAATTAATATTAGTTGTCAACATTTTATAACTTGACACTTTTTATAAATTTTATATATAATCTTACAATAATTTTTTTTTAAATTTGAGAAGAGAGTTGAAATGATAAAGGTTTATTGACCAATTCATATAATATAATTGAATGATATCAAAAGCCTCTATATGTAATTATTAAGTTTCATGATGTAGAAAACAGAGTTCATGTTTGGAAATACTGAAGTCACTTGAAGCAAAGTGAGAATGGGAAAAGCATCTGTATAAACAAGGATCTTACTCGAAAGGCACTTGTAGAAATTGCTGAACAATGGAAAAAGGTTAAGGTAACTCATGAACAAGGGATTGTAGCATACCTAAATGTTCACAACATGGTAGTAATAACAAATAAGTAGTATTTCAAAAATTATTTTAAAAATGTACATGCACTTTAATGTGTGGATTTCTTAATATAGATGGTGGAATTGCAAATAAAGTAGTTTCTTTGAATAGTATTAGCTTCTTTAATAGCTTTGATATTTTTAATTTTGTAGAAACTTAGAAAATTGTTGATTCTATAGATTTTGTGCTCCCTAGATTTATTAAATTTGTTACAATAAATGCAAGAGTAGGAAAAAGAGGTAGATCTTCTGGTGGCATTACATTTTTAGTAAGGAAGCCTCTTGAAAATTGGAAGTTTTTAGAAAAATTTAATGATCATAAACAAAATATTTGACAAAAAATCTTATGTCAATATGGTTGTGCTTTCCTTGCCATTTGCTATTTTGCCCCTAGAAATGCTACATTGTATGATTCTATAGAGTTATCTTGTAATCATCCTTATCATCCTTTTCAGTTCTTAGGCAATGATATAATAGAATCTTTAACAAAAGGCTCAATATTTATTTGTGGAGATTTTCATGCAAGGATAGGTTCATAACAAATAAATATATTTTAGTAGTAGCATAATGTTGGTATTTTACATATTGTTGAAGATCATAGTTAGACATGATATTTTGCACATGGCACTATTAATAATATGGATCAATAACTATTAAAATAAACAAAAGTTTCTAATCTTCTAATTTGAAATGGCCTTGCTAGATTTCCTTAATATTCATCACTTACCTTTATAGGACCTCAAGGTAACTCTTGCATTGATTTACTTTTATGTTCTTATGAAGATATTGATTTTATTAAGAAGTTGAAACTTGGAGAAGATTTAGTGGAGTCTTGCCATCATCATGTAGAGTTTTTGTTGCAAATTCAAATTATTTCTCAAATAATAAAAAATAAGAACACAAACTAAAATTTAGTATAGACTCACCCTAGAAGTCAAGTTAAAATATATGAATGCAAAACATAATAAATGTACTTTTGAAAAATAGCATAATGAGTTTGAATAAATTTTTCTTTTGACAACTAAGCAAGTTATATAATTACAATAACAAGGTGCATATAAGACTTGGCTTGATAAGGATTGCATGCAAGCTAAACAAAATATTAAGAATAAAAATAAAAGTCATTAACAAAGTTTAATTAAGACATACAAATGCTTAATTAAAAATTAAAGAATGAAATTTATCAAGTTTTCTTACACCATTTAAAAGGAACCTAGATAGTTTTGACAATGTTTTTATTGTAAAGCCTCTTCATCATTTAATTTTTCTTTTCAATATATTTTCTCATTTTACAATAAATTATTTATAAGAGAAGATGACAATTCTACTATTTTCTTATAGTAAATACCTCTTCAATTTACTCTTAAGTCGTAGAGGATATTAAAAAGCTAGTATTTGGCAAAGCTATAAACTTATATGGTTTATATACAAAATTATTAACATGGATAGGATGTGCTATTTATAGAGAAATTTGACACCAATTAAATGCAGAAATGAAGCAAAAATTATAAAAATGAGGATAAAAATAATTTGAACAATTATTGAATGATCATTTTGAATAATATTTTTGCTAAAGTAGTTGGACACTCTACTGGGATTCACTATTAATCACTATTAATCACTATATTTTTAATAGGATTCACTATTAATCACTATTTTTAATCTTAGGTGTTGCATGAAGTTTGAAAAAATGCCTAAATTTTTTATTTATTTATTTCATTAATTTTGCAAAAACATATGATTCAATGATTTAAACAAAATTAGGGTTGCACTTTCCTAAAATTGGCCTCCCTTCAGATTTGATTGTAGCAACATAAAGATTGTATGAGAAAGTGATTATTAAAATTACAAACAACAATTTAGAGAAAAATTTTAATTCTAGAGTAAAATTAGAATTAAGCAATGTTGTCCACCTTCTCCAACTTTCTTTCGTATCTTTCTTGATGAAATGCAAAAATCATTATGCAATGGACAAGATAGTCATGTTGTCAAAATTGGATCCCAAGCAATGAATCTTCTTGTATATGTAGATGATTCTTCCTTAATCTCCACTATTTCAAAAGGTATGCAAAAGATGTTGCAAACTTTAGAAAATTATTATCATTTATCTAGTCTTCAAGTGAATGTAGATAAAACCAAATTGATTATTTGGGGCACAAGAAATACCTTTTATAACTGTCATTTTAAAGGTATCAATATGTAAATACTAGATCCTTTTAAATATTTAGGCCTCATTTATATGACCAATTATATGTGGGGGAAGCATATTAAAAAAGATTAGGAGGTTTCAAGACTCTGTATGATTTCAAAAATAAGTGTAACGATTTAGGACTCTAGGCTTGGCAAGTTAGAAGATAAATTTTATAGACTATCATTTATCCTAGTCTATTGCATGAATGCATTGTTCAGGGACCTAAACCTAATACTAAAATTTATAAAGATAGTGAAAGAGAGTAAAAAGATATTCTTCTTAATGAGTTAAGGGTGAAGATGCAAACATATTGTTCAATGCTATTATTTGAATGTGATTTATTACCTTTAGAAGTAGAAGCCTTGTGTCATTACATTAGATACACTCATAAATTGCATATATTGAGGTAAGAAAAAGTCTTTGAAGTAGTTCTTAAGGATTTATGAGACTATGGTTAGTATTTTTAGATGATGCATTGGTTGAGAAAAATGGAATATCTCTTGCGAGAATGTGTAACAAACACTAAGCATATTCACCAACTAGTCAAGGAGTAGGTTTTAACACATATGCAGGCTAATGTAGAAGGCAAGAGATAATTTTATTTATATCACATTATATCTAATATTCTAGATGTAGAAGCTCACCATCTCTCAATTATTATTCCAATTAAGTATTAGAATGCTACCAGCAAGCTTCAGTTAAGTTTTCATCATCTTAGAATTGAAAGTGGAAGATGCATTCAACTCCCTTAAGAAGAATACAGTTATAGGTTATGTTGGTCAAAAGCCCTTGAAGATGAGCTATATGTGTTTCTTTCTTGTGTCATGACAATCCATTTAAGACTGCATCATAATGTTATAGTAAAAAATATGTCTAATTTGTTTTTGATGCCTTATTGGTTCTTTCTCAACTTGTACAATCTATCTTTATTTTTCATGAAAATATAATATTTGTCCAATAGATCCTATGGGTCTTAAAATGTAATAAAGCATCATTTCATTTCATTTTCTATAATGGTAATTAATATTACATGGATATTAAAGATAAAATAATGCATTTACAACAATAAAGTATTTTGTTGCAATTTTATTAAGTTTAGGATCAAAGGAAAACATTCTTTAGCCTAAGTCATACATTATTGATGTCTTTAATATCATCATCTTTATTTATGGTCATCAAAGTAAACGTATTTAAAATTTCATATATTCCATAAATAGATAGTAAATCATATACAATGTAAAATTTGAAATTTTAAAAAGTTCCCATGTGATCCTCCATGATTGTTATTGAAAATTTATAGTCTAAAGTTTACATATACACAATGAAGCATCATCCTATTGCATAATAATAAAGCCATATGATTGGGGTCCTACCAATTTTAACCAATGGGATTTATCATAGAGAGCATGGTTCAATTCAATTGTAAGCTTCTAATGAACCATGATTTTTTAGGCTCCGATATCGGATCCGCGATATCGGGTACACGACATCGCAACCTAAATAACAATATTAGTTACATAATATTGTGATTCCTGTGTGAGCCTATAAATACACATTTGGGTGCACAGGAAAAGGGAGTCAGTACGTAAGTGTAGAAGTAGAGTCCTTTTTATCATTTTTAGTTCATCTCAACTCTTTCCCCAGTGCATGGCCATAGTGTGATGATTGTAATTGTATGGAACCTTTATTCGAGTGTGACGTACTTGGACACATGCAGGACCAAAAATAAAGATCGAGATTACGTCATCATTACAGTATTCACTTAGTTTTGATTGCTTAATTGTTATTGTTATTTATTGTTTTCTTAATTAATATTTCTTTACCTTCATCTACTATCCCTATCATTAAACATGAAATGAGTACAACTTAATCACAAGCATTTAAGTGTGACTACTTGGTATCCTAGTAGTGTCTCTAGGAGTGCTTAAGTAACATGCACTTGGTAATCCCATAAGTAGTACACGAGGTCCAAGATGTGTATGGATGATTAAGGACGAATGCTCATCGCACTTAGGCTAGCTTAGATTTTCTTCTCGTATTGCTCATTAGCTTAGTCAAAGTTCTTCTCTATTGTCCTTAGGAGCAGCATAGTGATAGGAACCACATCATACACCTCACTCTGGGCTAAACCATACGTGACAAAGCAAATACTAGTCCAAGTGGGAAGACAATGAATTGTGATCAATGAGTAACTATCTAAATCCCACAACTAGTGTGTCTGTGGAGTTCGACCAGATCATGCATGAGCACTCGTATTCGTATGGTTGAATGTAGGGGTACCTTGCCACTCATCATTGGTGCCATTGCCAGGGAAGATGCTAGTTATTTAGATTAGTTGCATCATCCAAGATTGTTGTAATGAAGCCTTGATGGTTTATCTTTCAGAAAGAAGTAATTGCAAATAAGTCACATGCAAATTCACAATAATGTCTCTCTCACAAGACTATGATAATGCAAAAACCAGTAAGGTAATTCATTGGAGAACCAACAAATTATATGATGATAAAGATGAATTTTGGAGTACTCAATCTCATGCAAGGGATTCCTATGTACATAAATGATTGCAACATCATCCTAACTCACAAATTCATAACCTACCTAGTGACGATGAACCCCTACTAGCCACTATGAGCCTCATGCATATACAAGAGGCTGTTCGAATATCCTGCAGGCATTGTAAGGAAAGTCATCTACCTAGGTTTGATTTAACCAACTTTTCAAAGTTTTCAAGAGGCTATGATTTAGACCCGCAACATCATTTACAAGCCTTCAATGATGCCTGTGTATGGAACAATATTGATAATGGATGGCAAAAACTTAAGCTCTTTTCTATGATACTCATTGGCTAAGCAAAAGTATGGTATAGGTCTTTAAAATCAAAATTAATTCAACGTTGGCCGACAATGCTAGAACTATTCAATGAAAGATATCAACCCTATGAAAGAGTGTCAGCCTTAAGGAGACAAATCCAAGAGTGGAAACAAGGGCAATATTAACCCTTGGACATGGCCTTAGAAAGATACTATTCACTATCAAACAAATGTCCAGGCCATGGGTTCTCCGAGGAAAGGTTAATGTATCACATTATGGATGGGCTCCGTAATGAAATAAGAGAGACCCTAGGTATGTATGCCCCAGGTCAACTATATGAGCTATGAACCCACCAATTCCAAGAGCTTATTAAGTGGGTAGCGAAAGAGGAAGGAGAAATGGCCAAATGGGAGAATGTTGAAAAATCTCAATAGGACCAAAATCTCAAACTAGCAAAGGTCCATCATCAGGAGGAAGAAAAATCAACTCATCTTAAGGAGGTAGAACTATCTTTGCTAGTATTACAATCACTAGATGAAATTGAGGCAAAGATCAATAAGATGATGGAATGGATACATGAAAAATGTGGAGAATATGCCAACATTATTAGAGGTAGAACCATGACAAACCAAGAAATAAGATGAACACCACTAGATAATGAAAAAGAAGGATTGAAGAGAATAAGGATAAGAACTCAACTATTAGCCATATGTATCAATGTAACATTTTCCTGTATGATCACCCCAAGGGGCAATGTCCAATCTTCTCACATTTACATGAGAATTGGGAAGAAATGTTACATCTAGAGTTCGTACAAAAATACCATGTTCACTCACAATGGCAACAATCCCAGTCGTGGGGGAGGTCACCCTAAAACTTGTTACATCTTTCATACCATCTGAACCCAAGCACCTATCAGGTTCAGCATCCTATTTTCCCAACTAGGTCAACATCCTCTATGTCACCACATCATTATCATTCTCCTAAGTACTATCAACCCATGTCCTGTCCAACAAAATCACCCCCTCATGTGCCTTACACTTCTCCTCAAACTCAATATTCTCATCTTTCACCTCCTTCTACATCTCCACTAGTTGTGCTAGAAGGATGTGCACCACAACATTGACCCAAAAATTTTACTTGTGCTACTATTGTTAATCACAGTGAGAATCCTTCACAACATTGAAGGCATCCCTTCTTTAGGCATGACTGTAGAAAAGGACTACACAGTTCCAAGACCACTGCATCTTCCAACCCATCACAAGTCCAACATTGTGGTGCATCTTTCTCCTCGAACCCAATGCCTCGTGTTACTTTATCAGGGCCACCAATCAATACTCTAACAACCATGCAGCCCAATGAATATATCCACATAGGGAGACACATCGATCCTTGCATACCATATTATGGTCACAGGTGCCATAGTGGGTTAGCTCCTTATTGCACAACCACATCTTATAATCTGCCCTACTATGCCTGCTACAATCAAGTGTGTGAACCCCAATTTGGGTATATTCCTACCACCACCTCAAAAGACACCCAGTGGTTTGGATATGATCGATCTCAAACATTTCCAACATGCATGGATCCACACTCCCCATTTATTAATTTTCACCATGATCAAAGGTTCAATCATGGGGGACATCCTCCATTCTAACAAGCAAAATTAGTAAATGTTTTTCTTTTTCTTTCATTTTACAATTTTTTGTTTTCTAGTTTTTCATTTCTAATTAATTGTTTTATCTTTTTGTGGATAATCTCATCTATGAATAAAAAACTCATGTAACTAGTTGGTTGAGATGTTTTTCTATGTTATCAAGTCTCAGGTGATTAATTATTTGAAAAAGTAAGTCCACAACATTCACCCACCCATTCTATTAATAAGAGGTTCCACTCTAGGTACAATGATATTCTTGACATCACTAAAACTTAAAGTAATTTTGTGATCATTATGCTCAAGTAAAGAATGATGGACTGAGAGGGAATAACCAGGGTGTGACATCAAAGAGACTTGTGGATTCTTTTTGGTGACATCTATAGGTGCATGTATCCTGGTTCTACTAAGATCCTTGTAGATCTAATGCAAAATGAAAGTAAGAGTAATAAAGGCACTCAATAAGAAACCCAATGCTATTCTAGGGAGGTCCCACTGGAAAGAAATGCACCCATGCCTGAAGGTAGGCAGCTTCTCTGGATCATGCATAAAAAAAGAAGAAGAAAGAGAGAGAAGAAGAAGAAAAAAAAGAGTATGCCAAAGTGGCTAAACAAAAAGAAATGAAAAGATCGAAAAAAATGTGCCGCAAAGAAATTCCAAATCACTCCTCCCTTGGACAAAATGCCAAGTGATCGTACGCCTTGCTATCATGATGCTCTTATGGTTATCCATCATCAAATAAAACAATGTGATGTCACTGATCAAAGGAATGGACTTGATCGTAATTTTGGAGTGGCGGGCTACTGACACATTAATCACATCCTACACTCAGGATTCATTGTGCCCAAGTTCAGTCACCTCATGTCTTGATCTCTGCAATCCCTTCTACAATTCACCTCATCTCACTGCTTAAGAATTTTTGACTTGTGACTTGTGTCACATAGAATACATACCTCATTATGGTGGTATCTACATGTGTGTGTTTTGTGAAACTAGTATGGATTACATTTCACCCTTTTAGTACCTACGGACATTTTCAGGGTGGTTACGTAAGGGCATCATAGGTAGGAACCTACTCTGGGGAGGACCCACTTGCGTAACTTTTGTAATTTGCACTTTTCTGCACATCACCACATCATTTTATACCCTCCAAGTATTGCATTTCGATAATAATCTTTTCCTTTTATCATTATTTTAAATACCAGCATTCTTATGCACCATAATATGTCCTTTCTACTCATCCTATTCATGCATTTCATTGCCAAATTCCACTACATTACACTTCTGGTGCCTTCTAGTCTCTTCAAAGTTACCCTGGACCTTTCAAATCAACCTCAAATCCTTCATTTTTGGCCTTGAAAATTCAAAAATTTATCAATCTTTCCAAGTACCCTATTTTCAATAGGTCACGATATCAGGTACCCAATATCAGGTCTGACGTGATATTAGGTTTGCCTCCCCACATAAACATCATTTTGAACTATTCATGTGGGGGGAGTTGTTCAAATTTTCTTCCACGAATTGCTAGCTTCCGCATCTATCATTAAAACATTGATAACTTGCTCATTAACGCTCCGATTCCCATTCTAATTGAACCTTTCTAAACCTAGAGTGTTCAGCTTAGTCATGGGGGAAGGGTATGCTCCAAGTTGCACATAATTTTTCTAAAATTCATCATCATCCAAAGCATATCATAAAGGGTAAATGACTATAAAAAGGTTAAACATGTTGCCAAATCAATTTTATCTCTTCACCCACATCATGATAATTAAATTTTGGAGCCACCTAATTAAATTAGGCCCAATATTAAAACTTTTAGGGGACATTCTCGTAAAATTCTCTAACTTTGGATCACACTAAACAAGACATGAATTTATTAAAGGCAAGAAGCTAGGTATAAATCAAATTTTGTAAGTAACTTTACTAATAGTCAGCCTTATGTGATTGCAGATGGCCCCTAAATGTGGACAGCAAGAAGGATCCTCTCAAGGTACGTCCAAACGACCAAGGAGAGGCAGAGGCTAGGTGTCCCTTGAAGAATGTATGGAACATGAGGCACAATCATTCAGTATCCATCAAGAGCCTCCTATTACTATGCAATCGGAACATGCTAAAGGAGGAGCCGGTGGAGCACCTGAATAGGGACAACATTTCACATTGTTCCTGGAATGTGTTTAGGCGATTCATGAAAGGTCCAGCAGTGGTGATCATGGAACTTAACTTTGGACCTTTCACTAAGTTTTCTCCTAATATAGTCAGGGACCAACTTAAAGGGTCCCCATTATGGCCAATTCTCTCTGAAAGTGGTGATTGGTACTTGGGAGAGACATACCAATTTTGGCACAATAAAGAAGAAGGCACCACCATTGATATTGGTGGTATTTTGATTGATTTTTCTGCCAAAGATATTTTGGAAGTTCTAAATCTTCCAAATACATGACCAAAGGTTGCTCAATTGCCCACTCGTTCTGATGATAATGCACGAAAGATGTGGTTGAAAATGGCATACAACAAAGAAGATAAAGCGTATGGAGAGCTGACATTGGAAGAGAGAATCTATTTCAAGCTTGACACATATCACATCTTCCCCACAAAAGGATTGAACAGAATCTCCACATATGTGGCTAAAGGAAGTGCTATATTGATGGGAAAAGTTAATGCCAACCTACCGCATCTATATCTGACAAATATTTTGAGGTGGTTCAAAGAATGGAAGATGAGGAAGTTCGCATTACCCTTCCCCTATCTCATCAAGAAGTTATGATGACATGCTAGAATTCTGGGGTACACCAATGATGTCCCTAGAAAGGCCCAAAATGCTTCATTTGTTGAACTACTGAAGCCACCAGCCCCAAGAAAAAGTGCTGGTGAGATGTTGGAGCCAAAATAAGAATAGATGGCAGGGCCCATTGCACCTCAAACTGCATGGCCTAGCCAACTTCTAAGCACAAGGCCCAATCAACAATAAGAAGCGGGGCCCAACACAAGCCAACAAGATCAACCGCCACCACCGCCGCAAGACTATCAACCATCAATGAGCCATCTTAGGGCCATCGCTGAGATGGTCAGTTAGGGAAGCTATGATGAGACCAACCTCTTCAGGGTCATAGATGATGTCGTATGACCCATGGTCTTAATCGATCACACACGAGGTAAGGTGTCGATTCAAACAAGAGGAGGGGAATCACATTGGTCACAACAAATCTCAGGCAACACTGCATTTTTTCAGGTGCAATTAGAAACTGGTGAAGGTGCCACAGTAGTAGTCATGCAACACTAAGATGCAGTGAGAGCCACAGAAGTGGTCACAGACCATATAAAAGAATCATTCAATGTCCCTGTTGTACCACCAGTTGATTTTATAGGAGCATGCGATGCTCAAACTTTGGTTGGTCCCTTGATGACTCTTGCGGAACATGAGGATGTGCTAAATCTGTTGCTGTAGATAGGACAAGCGATGATGTCCTTGTTTGACATCACTCAAGATGTCACAACAACTAAATCAAATCTCATCTCCACCAAAGGAAAGCTGGTCATGGCAGAGATCAGGGCCGAGCATGCAGAGGTAAAGTTAGAAAGACTCCAAGAGAATCTTGTCACCCTACAAGCTACACAGTGGAACCTATCTCAATTCATCCCCGCAAACCAACTAGAGTCCTTTCAGATGGAGCATCTCAATAAATTGTTGGCAAAAAATAAAAGAGTGGTGGAGGAGAAAGAGAAGGCTAATTGGGATGCTTCCAAGGCACAAGCTTAGACATATGCACATGCCAAAGCACTCAAGGCCTTACAAGAAGAGAATAAACAACTTGCCGTTGACAATCTCTAGTTGACCACCGTAGAAAAACAAATGAATGTTCTTGAAGAAAATTTTCAGCAATTATGAGAACAATTAGTTAGGATCAACCAGGACAGGAATCGCTTAGCTAGAGAAAATTGAACCCTCAATGGAGGACGTACACGCAATCTATCAAAATACAACAATTGAAATAAGAGCATGGCAAAACGAGGCCAAGCGACATGAAAAACTGAAGGAACACTTCAATGATCAGGTGGGGATGTATAAATAGGTAATAGAAAAAGAAATCTATATGGCCAATGCCCATATCAACGCTCTTAGTGCTCAAAACACTGATTGGTGGGCCATATTGGATACAAGATTTTATGGAGTACATAGAGTTGGCAAACCTGTGATATGCCAACTTAGCCATGTTAACAATAGGACGCCCGAGGAAAAAGTTAGAGAAGCAAGTAGCAACCACCTATGCTAAATATGAAATGGAATTTGCAGAGCACAAGAAGACATTACAAAAATTGGAGGTAACAAATTCTGGTGGTCAAAACCAACTACCAAGGACAAAAGGATGTCACAGTGGATTTGGCTCAATAGCTCATGGATTACCAGGAGTACAAAGACAAAGCTAGAGCCTATGAAGAGGAAAAACAACTATTTATGGCTTGGTATGTTAAGGCCAACCAAATGTTCCTGCAACTATCATGTCCATTGGAGGTGTTGACTCCATTGAACATTGGAGCATCAACATGGATGGCACAAGATCCCCAAACCAAAGAGGAAAAGCTTCAGGAACTCCTTCAAAGCCATCAATTTCCAAAACCTAGAGCACAAGATAAGGGGAAGAGACCCATGAAGGAACCACTTCCACTAGGAACCACATGAGTTCCAATAAATTCTATATCTATGTCTCAATTTTGTTATGTTCAACTCTCCACTATGACATGAATAAATTCCTAGTTAGTCAATAATTCCATACCTATCCACTATGTAATCAATTGGGCTTGTTCTCATTTTGTTTGACTTGAGGACCAGTTTTCATTCATTCGCGGGGGTATGATGAACCATGATTTGTCAGGCTCCGATATTGGATCTACGATATCGGATCTGCTATATCGGGTACACAATATCATGACCTGAATAACGATATCAGATACGCGATATCATGATTCCTATGTGAGCCTATAAATACATATTTGGGCTCACAAGAAAAGGGAGTTAGTAAGTAAGTGTAGAAGTAGAGTCTTTTTGTTCATTTTTAGTTCATCTCAACTCTTTCCCTAGTGCATGTTCGCAGTGTGATGATTGTAATTGTATGGAACCTTTATTCGAGTATGACATACTTGGACATGCACATGACCGACAATGAAGATCGAGATTACTTCATCATTGCAGCATTCACTTAGTTTTAATTGCTCAATTGTTATTTTTATTTATTATTTTCTTAATTAATATTTCTTTACCTTCATCTACTATCCTTTTCATTAAACACAGAATGAGTATGACTTAATCATGAGCATTTAAGTATGACTACTTGGTATCCCAGAAGCGTCTTTAGGAGTGCTTAAGTAACATGCACTTGGTAATCCCATAAGTAGTACACGAGGTCCAAGATGTGTATGGATGATTAAGGATGGATGCTCATCGCACTTAGGCTAGCTTAGATTTTCTTCTCATATTGCTCATTAGCTTAGTCAAAGTTATTCTCTATTGTCCTTAGGAGCATCATAGTGATAGGAACCACATCATACACCTCACTCTAGGCTAAACCATATGGGACAAAGTAAATACTACTCCAGGTGGGAAGACAACGAACAACGATCAATGAGTAACTATCTAGATCCCACAACTAGTCCATCTGTGGAGTTCAACTGAATCATGCGTGAGCACTCATATTCATATGGTTGAGTGTAGGGGTACCTCGCCACTCATCAGCTTCAAAGATGATGTTGAGCGCATTGCCAAGAACACTCATGTATATCATTGTGTTCAATAAATATAAAAGAGATTATAATACATATGATACAAGAGAAAACCTCATGTTGTCATGGTAGAAAATAGATAGAGTATTTATAATTTTATATTTTATGATTTTTATGGATTTTATAAATATTAGAATAAAACAATAATATACACATACACATCACAATCCCTTGTAGGAATAAGCATGATGCTTATAATCACTCACACATGCCATAATCCCTTATGAGAAAGTTGTAAAACCACACACAAAAAGCAATAAATGGCTCTTAGTCACAATCTCAATGTCCCAATACCATTTTGTATAGTTATGACCTTCTTGGATAAGGACGAATCATCACAACATGATAAAATGAAAATTACATAAATATTTTTAATGTTTTGATGTTTATGACATTAACAGTAGAGTAAGGAAAACCCATTATCTTTATTTACCATGCAAACACTAAACTCTACATCAACCATATGGTTTTAGGCTACATAAGTAAGATAACACTCTAATAGGGTCTAGCCACACTTATAAATAGGGGCTATAGCATGAGAATATTAATGTAGAGGAATTATAAGCCATATCACTAAAAAGTACTAAGGGATGATGGCTTAAGATAAAATTTCACTAACATGCCTACATGGAGCTAGAAGAAGTTGGAAGTATAGGGTATGGACATGTGAAATATTTATAGCTACACGGCAAGGTCTATCATCCTAACCTTGTGGATGGATCTCTATCATACGTCATTCATGCCTAAACCTTCTTCTAAGTAATCCTTTTTTAAATTGTCTCTTGCTATATCCTCTAATACTTATTTAGAAGATGTTGCTAGGCACATGCTCAACTTGAAGATCTCTCTCTTGAGGAGGTCTCTTACATACAGGTGTTGGATCTACTAATTGATGTTGTTCCTCCTCTTATTCCAAGATCAATGGTTCTCTTGCAAGAGCATAGATCAAGGACTAAGATCTCTCAATCTTCTCCTAAGTCTATAGAAACCTAAGTGTAATCACCTAAGCATGATGAGTTGTAAAAATGCTAAAAATCAAGTGATATCTTTAAGGCATTATACAACCATCACAAAAAATAACCATAGAAACAATGATAAGTATATCCCTCATGGCCATGAGATAATCAACACATGCATGGATCAGTAAAAATAACATGGAAATAATTTAAATAACTACCAAAATTACAAAGTACATACACGAATTAGTGTATCTTTCCTACAACTAAGTTAGAAGATAACTAGCTTGAACCACATGAAAAATGCCAATGAAAAAAATAAGAAGAGTAAATGTTGAAGAAAATTTTAGAAATCTAACCAAGAATTGAATCAAATAACCCACAAAAGTAGCTAGAAGACTAAAACATTAATATCTTATCCTGGATTACATCCAAACTCATGGAATTTGAATCACAATGTCAAATTTGCTCATTCCCATGATCCAAGAACTAGGAAAGAGGGGTTAGAGAAATGGATGATAAATAGGATACCCCAAGGTCAAAAAAATTGGCATAAGTAATGTGAGCTAAGAATAGTTTTTCATGATCAAACCTTGAAGCTTGTAGAATTTGCACAAAGATAAGTGGAAGATTAATCGTATTTTTTATGTCATGCAACCATCATCATCACTAAAAGATAAGCTTGAGCTCACTTGCTCATAATGCTAAGCCACAAAGGATTCATAAGTAGGTCCTTCCCATAGTAGGCACATGTCATTCTTGCCCTTGTAAAATATATTGATAGGAAACTCATAGATTTCCAATAATTAGTAAGACAATAACATCAAATGTAATTCTATCTTTCTGAATGGTCAAATCTCATCCTCTACTTTGTCTAATCAAATTCCTACCATACATAATAATGCAAAATAGTGGAAAGAAAGAGATTGAGCATGAATGATGAACAAGAGATAGAAGATGAGAGTTTAACATCATTAGATTCCAAGCCAACCATTCAATTAGCTTTTGGAAGCACATGAGCACATTCTACACCTCATGAAAGATTAACTGATGCATTCCTTGACTACTTCTCATCCACACAATAAGGATAGATCTCCAAGTTCCACTTTTGAGTGTAAGATCATACCTACCACTAATAGTGCCATCTAGCCTTGATTATTCCACAATCTAACCATTGGTGAAACCAAACCAAGTCAATGGTATGCAAATCATCTAGAAGTCAAGATTCTAGTTTGTTTTTCCTCCATCCATGCATGTATGCACAACAGGTTTTCCAAATTTTCCTTTACTGAAACCTCTCATTAATCCCTCTAGCCATGCTAACTAATTGTAATTCCAATAATGATTACAATTCCATGACCAAGAAAGTTCCAACTATGAAAATCTAATTCCAATAATGTAATTATATTTTCATAATTCAGATATGATCATGATTTACATTAAGAGTTACGATCTTGATCCTTAAAAACAAATGGATTCAAAAACTGAGTACAAGCAACATTTAATATTACAAAAGTTCAATAAGGAAGAGACCTCTAGGCCTTCATGACCATGGGTAGGTATGAGCAAGAGATTGTCTTGGATTGTTACCTTTTGGGAGATAGGTGATCTAGTCATCAAGTTGGACATAAAAAAGACTTAAATTGGTATTATTTCAACCACTCATTTTGGTCTTAATTTGAAAAATCATAATGTCGATCTAGGAAGGTAAAAATACCAATTTTCATTGACTAAAGCTTGAAATCATATCACTCTTCCAATCACCTCTTCTTCTTTAGTTAATTTTTAATATTTTTTCCTTTTCGCTCTTTTTTTTTCATTTTCATTCATATGTATATTATTATTATTATTTTCAATTTATTTTTTCATATTTTTTTCATAAGAAGAATATTTTTGAATGGTGAGTGAAAATAATGAGATGATTAGAGTGCTAGATCATCACCTAGAGTCTTTGACTTGCTTGAACATGAGAATTCACCCCTCACCACGTGACACACATAGGTCCATAGATCATGAACCTCTTCTAACCAGGGTGGCCAAGCATGACAAACACATGCACCTTGGTCTAATCACATCAATCAAACACATCTAGTGGTCACAATAACCCTTAATAACACACCCTTTCCTTGATAGTGATCACGCTCTCTTTGAAAATTCTAGAGCTTACATATTGAGGTGTGGATCTGCCAACAATCCATAATTCCAATAGCAATAGCTTCAACAACTTATTATGTAAGCCTTAGCTCCCTACTAAATCTAAGCCTATTTCACTAGTGATAAATACAAGAAAGTGGGTGGATGATTTTTTTGCATGGTCATTCCATTAATTAAGGCTTCACTTTAGACCCATTTAGCACTCTTGCATAATCATCACATCTATAACTCATCCATCCACTACTAGCTTATCAGGTGAGCATTCATAAAGCACATTAATTTATTTTCCATATACACAAAAAATACAATTGAAAGATTATAAAAAATAAAAATTGATAAATTGGTAATATCAAAAATAAATACACACAAAGAATCATACTAAAGAAATATCAAGCCAAAATTGATAGATTTGTATGCTCAAAAACATGCACACCAAATCACACCAAACCAAATGAATAAGAAAATTAGAGAATAATATATCATTATTTTTATAAATATGCACATAAAAATATACATCAAACAAATAACCATACTTTACCATTGAAGCCACTACATGGAGAACTATTCCTCCATGACTGTGTTTAACGCTGCCACTTGGTAACCTCCATGATTAAGTTAAGCATTCTAGGTGTTAAACTTATTCTTTAGAATCATACTCTCCTTAGTCCCATTTCTTTGAAGATAATGGTGAGAAAGGGGATGAGCATGAATACTCACAAATAGTTATATATTTTTTTCTATTACAAAAATGCTTTTCTATCTATGAGGTGATGAAGTTTGTGTCATGGAAGGAACATGATTATTGTGGTACTACCCAATAGTATATGATGATGAGAAATGAGGTTGGTACCTTGCATTAAGAAACTAGACATGTTCCCATTGTGGCTAATTTAAAATTCCCTCCTATCGCAATGTAAAAGGCCATGATGGACATTGTTGGATCTACGACTACTAAAATAGTTATGGTGGATATGGCCAATATTAATGGGGCATTACATGAGGTATTTGGTTCATTGACTACTATGTTTTATGATAGTAAGAAGGATGACATGAGAAAGATTGTTACGATGTAGAGGAAACACTCCATGGTGCCAAGATCCAAAGATTAGGTTCCATTCCTTATTGAGGTTGTGGCTAACAAATTGGACAGAAGGATAAGAAATTTGATTAGGAAAAGATCTCTCATTCTTTGTTTTACTTTGACCACTTCTACCTTGTGGTGTAATTGCCTTTACAGCTACTTCAATAACTTTATTTTTCAAATCCTTAAAACATGATATCATCTTTTCATTTAACACATCCCAAGCCTTGTCAACAACATACTCTGATTATTGGGATGATAATGGTTTGTAATCTATCAAATTCTCAATAAAGCCCTGATTGGACAAAGCCTCCTTAAAGGTAGTAGATGTAGCTTCTCTAGGCTCTTTGCAAAATTTTCCATGCACATCATGTCATCTTCCCACTTTGT
This sequence comes from Gnetum montanum, assembly GCA_015680685.1. Taxonomy (NCBI): domain Eukaryota; kingdom Viridiplantae; phylum Streptophyta; class Gnetopsida; order Gnetales; family Gnetaceae; genus Gnetum; species Gnetum montanum. The sequence continues at coordinate 308,773 of MNCI01000691.1, read as the reverse complement.
CTCAATGAAATTTGATCATGATAGGAAGTGCTCCTTCATTCATGATGTTTTTGAAAGTGATTTGGACCAATTCAAGTTACTTTAATCAATTTTTATTACTTAATTTAGCCATGATTACTTCGATCCTTTATTTTCTACAAAGTCAAAAACTTAAAAAAGAAACATTATACATATACAAGTATTTCAAGATAATTCACTGATACCTTCCTTGACAATGACATCAATGATAGAGGTCCTATTGATTTTGACCAATAAAATTTATCATACAAAATGCAATGTGATCTGGTCATAAGATTTGAAGATAATATTGTGTGGATTGCCAAGAACACTCATGTATATTATTGCATTCAATAAATATAGAACATATTACTATACATATAATACAAGGAAAAGGTTGTCTTGCCACAGTAGATAATATAGAAAATATTTATAATTTTATATTTTATGATTTTTTTTGGATTTTATAAATATTAGACAAAAACAATAATAAACACACATGCATCACAATCCCTTATGGGATAAGTGCAATATCACACATAAAAAGCAATAAATGGCTATTAGTCACAACCTCAATGGCCCAACATCATGATGTATAGTTATGACCTCCTTGGAAAAAGATGAATCATCATAGCTTATAAAATGGAAATTAAATAAATATTTGTAATGTTTTAATGTTGAAGGTATCAATGTTAGAATAAGGAAAAACTATGAGCTTTATTCACTATGCAAACATTGGACTCCACATTGACCAAATGGCTTCAAGTTACATTAGCAAGGTAGCACTTTGACAAGGTCTAGTCACACTTGTAAAAGTGATGACTCAAAATACACACAAATAGGGAAAACAATCAACTTACCTAAGGGAAAAAGAGGTCTTCACACAAATTAGATTCCAAAAGCCAAAATAAAATGTCTAAGTATGCTAAGATGTGTGTGAGAGCTCATCCCAAGTATTTATAGTTTTTACAATGTAACAGTGGAGGTCATTAATGCCTAGGCATCAACAAAGGTCTATCAACACAGCCTAAGCCAATAATATCACACTATTGGTACCTGGACCCAAAATTTGGCAAGTAGGGGGTGTGTTGATGCAAGAGAGTCAACACATCCCCTTGCCAAGATCCCAAGTGTTGATCCTAGATGAGACCCAAAATCCAAGGGAACATGTCAAAACGACCTCAAGGTGTTCAAACAAGGTTGAAAACATCGTAAGGAGATTAAGACATGCACAAAACCAAAAAGTATGATACAAAAGGCAAGGAAGCATACCTTGGAGACAAAAACTACAATTGAACAAGCTTAGACTATAAACATAAGGCACATTATCCCAAGTCCAAGGCTTATAATTAACTTCCAAATTACCACTAAATGTCTCATAACCATAACATTTGTTAGAGTGATATCTGCACTGTTTGCAATTTTTTCCTGAACCATGTTGCTATTAATGTCACTGTTGCAAATGCCCATATTAAAGTACTTCTATTATAATGTACTTTATTTTTTAAATAATATATTTTAAAATTAAAAAAAATTTCAGGTTTAAATGTTTAATAGAACTAAATTTGATATGCTATTTCAAAATAATGGAGTATTTGCCCCAAGAGATTCTACTTGTTGATTGAAATTCAAGTTTTAAGAATGAACATTTATAGAATTTATGGCTAGTTGATAACTTGCTTTGCTCATTATAATTGAATTTGCAACCTTGTGTTTTTATGTTGAGACTCTTAACTAATAGGATAACATCATATAGATTTAAGAATTTTCTTGAACCAACTGCAAAAAGTTTACAATAAGGATTTTTCACTAAATGTTGTTGTTAAAACTATAATCAAATTAGGTCATTTAATTTTCATGTACATGGAATCAATAATTATCAAACTTTATTACTACAATATGTTATAAAACTAAAATAATATTTTCAAAAAATAATATTTTTAGAGAAATGTTATTTTCATCATATTCGTGTTATGCTACAAAAACTGATTTCTTTACAAAAGTCTTAAAATAGTGAGTGTTACCTATTTAATGCATAAGTGATGTTATTTCAAACTTAAAGGACCATTGTTAGTTTCTTAAAGTTTGAAACAAATTTTTTGTTTTTCTATTTCATGGGTGCCCTCTTATTGATTAATAATTCAATGGATGGACTTACTTATTTTTTAACTTTTTTCTCACGTGACTCCTTTATCCATTTTAGAAGTGATGGAATCTTTGCCCTTAGAAATCTTAGGACCTCTATTATAGCTATGGAGTTCTTTTTCAACCTTAAGAGCTAACTCAAAAGCCTCATCCAAAGTTTGAAGCTTATAAAATGTAAGCTTTTGTTGATATTTCTTCTTCAATACATCTTGGAAGTTTGAAGCCTATTGATACTCATTCTAATGAACCTTACCTTATTGGAAAGCTTTCCAAAAATCCATGTAATATTGTTTTTATACTTTTCTTACATCATTTTCTGCATTTCAGCCTTTGGATGATTTCTTTTCTATGTTGGGTCTTCTCAAATTTTTTCTTGAGCATAAATTGCATAAGAGACCAATTCTTACTTGGAGTTCCATTACTTACAACATAAGCATGACTCTCTTTGCCCCACCAAACTTGTGTCATATATTCAAGCTTTATCTCAACATATCACATCTTTTGATGATCTTCTATATCTTCAAGCTTAAAATATTTCTTCAACAACTTGAGCCATGAAACAAGAGATTTAATAATTTCCATTATATTAAAGTTTTTTACTTCAACATGGGGCAATCTAGAAGCATGCCTAAATGCTCTAGTAAAAGTAAGTTCAATCCCTTTACTTGGATTTCTTTGAGGCTTTTAAGTACATTACTTCTTTTAATTTTCTTAAAAACATGAATCCATGAGACTTGTTCTCAACACTTGGAGTATGAGGAACCTCATTTTCTTATCTCTTATTCTTTCTAAAGTTTTCATGCTTAAAAGGAATGTCATCTTTAAGATGTGGCATGGATAAATGCCTTGATGAAGAGGTCCTTGGTGAAGATGTCCTTGAGTTATTCTCGTCTAGATACCCTTAATGATGTAGGATGTTATTTGTTCTCTTTTATCTTATCAAGTTTGTTCAAAATGTACTTGAGAGGATTTCTCATCTTCCATATCTTTGGCTAAAGCCTATATTATCTTCTTCTTTGATGTCATGATGGAAATGAACTAAAGGTAGAATATATAATTATCCAAAAAGAAATATCAAAGGATTAAGAGTACCCACAAGGAGAATTAGAGTACCCAAAAGTAACTAATTAATAATTACTCAAATACTCATTGAAATAAGTCCAAATCTTTTAAATCCTAGCTAATTTAAGCTAATGGATATTACAATTCAAATTTATTTACACTTCCCAAAATCATTAATCATTTAATCACCAAAAAGAGTTATTAAAATTCCAATTGATGAGTGATGGACTAGACCCTATGCCCAATCATATGATACATAAGCATTATAAGTGATAGTATCATAATCAATAGAAGAAACTTGCATGATGTCTAGATAGTTATATTGTACCCAATTTCTCACTTTGCTTCAAAATGAAACTAAGTCTGGTTTGAAGCTCCTTCCATGAGGACTTGAGCATTACATCCCCCAAATACATCATCACAAGACATATTATTAGTTCTTGAGGACCATTAGGAACCATCTAGGTTCATAATCCAACTTATGGACTAAATTTTTCAAGATCTCTAAAAAGCTCTAAAACCAAAGTTTTTCGAAGTGTTGGAGCAAGCCAAGGCCAAAATTTTTCTAAGTGTTGCAGCTACTGTATATTTTGCATCATGAAAGACCACCAATGGTACATCCTACGCTTCCCCAACATCACAAAGTTTGAATTTAACAAATTTGGCAATTTGACTGTGGGACCCGAAGGCCAAAAGTTTTCACAATGTTGGAGGTGATTATATGTCAAATTGGGTTTTCTTCAACATCGCAACACAAAAGCCCATAAATATAACCTTTCAAGGCACTTTTTTGATCTTTAGAAGCCCCCAACGATAATTCAAAGTCATATCCCAACTTTTCAGCATCAATTCTAGCAACTTTGGAAAAACCCCAAAAATTGTCAAAATTTTCTCTAACTCTTGGAACTAATGCTAATGCTATGTTAGTGTAACATTAGTATCACCATCACTGGAACTCCAAAATCTCACCAAAAATATGTTTCAACATGCACCATGGATCCCCAAAATCAAGATGACTCATCAATAGTAGTTTTTGCACTCTAGGCTTCCAGAATTTGCACTTTTCCACAAGCTTTTTGAAACTTGGAAAATTAGCATTTTTGGCTAGGCATGGAACACTAGTAAGATCAAAACTCATCTCAACATCTTTAAATAATCCCATATATCAGGATCATATCTAATGAGTAGCAAGGTACCCCTACACTCAACCATATGAATACAAGCATTACATGCGCGATCCAGTCGAACTCCGCAGACGGACTAGTTGTGGCATATAGATAGTTAGCCTTAGGTCGCAGTTCACTGTCTTCCCACCTAGACTAGTATTAGATTTTTCACATATGGTTTAGTCTAGAGTGAGGTGTATGATGGGTTTCTAATCTAATGTTACTTCTGAAGGCAATGGAAAGTAATATTAACTAAGCCAGGAGAGAAAGGGTAAGAGAGAGCCTAAACTAGCCTAAGTGTGATGAGCATCTGTTCCTTGATTATCCATACACATCTTGGACTTCATGCATGACTACTACTGGGATTACCAAGCGTAGATCCTAGGTATGCTACTGGGTTACCAAGTAGTCACACTTAAATGCTCGTAATCAAGTCGTACTCATTCCGTGTTTTAACATGAGATAAGGGTGAGAGAGATTAACTAAGAAAGAAGTAAATCACAATTAATTAAATAATTAAGCTAAGTGAATGCTACAATGATGAAGTAATCTCGATCTTTATTTCCAGTCATGTGCATGTCCAAGTAAATCACACTCAAATAAAGGATGCCATACAATTACATTCATCACACTGTAGGCATGCACGGAGAGAGAAGGAAATGAAAACACTTAAACTAAAAACTAAAATTCTAATTCCTAATGTGTTCTAAATCATTTGTCTACCTCTTATTTATAGATGAGGAGATAGGCCGCGATATTGTGTATGCGATATCACGAGTTGGACTATGATATCGCGACCGCGATATTGTGTACACGATATCGCAGTCACCCCATACCCCCACGACTGAATGAAAACTCATCCTCAAGTTACAATGATTACATAGTGGATAGGTATGGGATTATTAGATGGGAAAAATGGGATTATGCCACAATGTGGGATGAAAACAAAACAAAGACACAACACGAAGAATGTGCTACAACTACAAAATTGTGGAACTCATGTAGTTCCAAGTGGCAGTGGCTCCTCCATTGGTGCTTTCCCTTTGTCTTGTGCTCCAGGTTTTGAGGCTTGATGACATTGAAGTATGGCCTAGAGCTTCTCCTCTTTGGTCTAAGGATCTTATGCCGTCCATGCTAATGTTTCGATGTTTGACAAAGTCGGCACTTCCCACGAATAAGGTAGTTGTGGAAACATTTTATTGGCTTTGACATACCAAGCCACAAATATGTGATGTTCCTCTTTGAAGGCTCTAGCTTTATCCTTGTACTCTTGAAAATCTATTAGCCATTGAGCCAAATCTACTATGACACCCTTCTGGCTTGGTAGCTTGCTTTTACCACCTCAAGTTCAGAATTTGTGACCTCCAATTTTTCCAACAACTTCTTACATTCGACAAATTCTAATTCGTATTTAACATAGGTGGTTGCTACCTGCTTCTCAAGCTCTGTCCTCAGGTACCCTTCTGTTAACATGGCAAGGTTGGCATATTGTAGGTTTGCCAACTCCATGTATTATGTCAGATCCTGAATCTGCAGGTCTCGATTCTTAACTTCCACTTGGTGGGCAAAGGCATATGTGTCCAATATGGCCCGCCAGTCAATGTGTTGAGCACTAATAGCATTGATGTGGGCCTTGGCCATATGGATCTCCTTCTCAAGGATTTGTTTGTACATCCCCACTTGATCTTGAAAGTGCTCCTTTAGCTTCTCATGTCGTTTAGCCTCATTTTGCCACGTGCTTATTTCTATGGCTGTCTTTTGACGAATTGCACGTACCTCCTCCATTGAGAGGGTTCGGTTCTCCTTGGCTAAATGACTTATGTCTTGGTTGATCCAGATGAATTGTTCTCACAATTGATAAAAGTGTTCCTTAAGAACGTTCTTCTACTTCTCTATAGTGGTCGACCAATTGTTAGTCGCAAGCTGCTTTTTCTCCTTTTGTAAGGAGTTGAGTGCATTAAGATGCACATGAGTTTGTGCCTATGCTGCAAAGGCATCCCAAACAGCCTTCTCTTTTTCATCAGCCATCTTTTTATTCTCTTCTATTAGCTTAGTTAGTTGCTCAATTCTAAAATTATCTAACTGGTCTGCGAGAACGAATTACAAAGGGTCCCGCTGTGCTGCTTGTAGGGCCACGAGCTGCTCTTGTATTTTTTGCACTTTTGCTTCCACATGCTCAGCCCTCACTTCTTTTAAGACTAGCTTCCCCTTTGTAAAAATGAGGTCTAACTAAATTTTTGTAACATCCTGAGGGATGTCAAATAGGAACATCATTACTCGCCCTGTTTTGAGCAATCGATCAAGCGCATCCTCATGTTTCGCAGGAGTCATTGAGGTTCCAGCCAGAGTTTGAGCATCCTATGCTCTTGTGAGATCTGTCAGTGGCACAACAAGTACATTGAATGATTCTTTGATGTAGTCTATGACCATGTTTGTAGCTCCTGTGGCATCCTAGTGTTGCATGACCACCACAGTGGCCCCTTCACCAGTCTCTAATTGCACCTGAAAAGATGCCACATTTTCTGAAATCTATTATGACCATCTACTTTCCCCTCCTCCTATGTGAATAGATACTTCACCCCTTGTGCATTCCATAGAAACTATGGGCTGAATGGCATCATCGATGACACGGAAGAGGTTTGCGTCATCACGACTTTCCCAACTGACCATCTCAGTGATGGCCCTGAGATGGCTCATCGACGGTCTACAGTCTTGCAGCGGCAGCGGCTGATCCTGGCCTATGCTGGGCCCTGCTTCCTATTGTTGGCTGGGACCTATGCTTGGAGGTTGGTTGGGTCCTGCAAGTTGAGTTGCAGTTGGTCCAGCCATCTGCTCTTCTTCTTCTTCTGGTCACAGCGTCTAGCCAGTGATTTTTCTTGGAGCTGGTGACTTTAGCAATTCAGCATATGAAGCAGTCTGGGCTTTTCGAAGCACATCATTGGTGTACACCTGAATACCAGCACGTCGGCAAAGTTTTTTGATAAGACAAGGGAAGGGCAGTGCCATCTTCCCTATCTTCCGTTCCTCGAATCGCCTTAGGATCTTCGTTAAATATAGATGGGGCAAGTTAGCGTTAACCTTTCCCATCAACACTGCACATCCTCTAGCTGCATACGTTGATATTCTTTGTAAGCCCTTCGTGGGGAAGATATGCTATGTTCCAATTTTAAAGTAGATCCTCTCTTCCATCGCCAACTCACCAAATGTTTTATCTCTGTCATAAGCCCTTTCCAACCAATCCCATCACACATTGGGGTCTAAACAGGTGGATAACTAAGCAACTTTGGGCCCTGTATTTGGAAGGTTTAACATTTCTGAAATGGCTTGCATGGAGAAATCAACTATCACACCACAAATATTGACAATGGTGCCTTGCTCCCTATTGTGCCAGAATTGGTGCATCTCTCCTAGGTATTAGGCATTGCTTTCAGAGAGGATAGGCCATAAGGGAGACCTTTTGAGGTGATCCCTAATAGCCTTAGGAGAGAACTCTGCAAAAGATTCAAAGTTCAATTCCACAATCACCACAGCAAATGTGGAATTTTCATGGATGGCCTGAACACAATCTTGGGGCAATGTGAGATGTCGTTCCTGTTCAGGCATTGTAGCAGCTTCTCCTTCTACCTGCCTAGATTGTATGGTAGGAGGATCCTCTTGATGAATGCTGAATGATTGTTCCTCCTGTTCTGTATGTTGTCTGGTAGGATCTTGTCTTCCACCTCTCCGAAATAGCTTGCTTCCACCTTGAGTAGGACCTTCTTGTTGTCCACGTTTCAGGGCCATCTACAATCACATGGGCCAAGCATTAGTAAGGTTATTTTTGAATTTAAGTTATACCTTACTACTTGCCTTAATTAATTGATTTGTTTATCTTCGTGTGATATTGCCTGAAAGATTGTAATAATGGGTCCTTTTTACTTAGGTGGTTTTTTAATTTTAATTTCCTGGTGTACCTAAAAGATTAAATGATTTTTTGACACATTTTATTCTTAATTTACAACTAATTACCCTTAACAATGTCCTTTGGGGGATGATAAATTCCAAAAAGGTTAGGTGTTATTCGGTAGGTGTCCCTCCCCCATGACTAAGCTGAACACTCCGAGTTTAAGCAGGTTCAAACAAAATTAAAATCAGACTACTAATGAGTGAGATAGAGGTTGAAAAGCAAAGGTGTCACACTCGCAAGTCGTAGAGAAAAATTTGAAAAACTCCCTTGCATGAATGGCAAGAAATGATGGTAAGTGTTGCGGGGAGGGGGGGTTGCCTATTTATAGGTTTGGAGGAACACGATATTGCGTACAATACATCGCGTACACGATATTTCTTACGCAATATCACAGCCCTAGTGACATTGGGCACCACAATAAAATACCAAATTTTTAAAGATTTTTCTTGGAATCAACGGTGTAACTTAGGACATTGAGATATTAGTAAGGAATTCTCGGGTAATTAGATGGTTTGGAAGACACGAATAATTATGATGGTGTGGATTTTATCACTAAAACCTCAGATGGGAGAAAAAGGCTATGTAATGGTACATAGGAACATTCTTATTCAGAGGGATAGTAGTAGGGAAAGAATGTTATGAAAAATAGGCTGAGGGTAAAAAATGATGGGTGTGAGCTATGTCATAAGTGAAGATTACAAAAGATTACACAAGTGGATCCTCCCCAAAGTAGGTTTCAACCTATAATGCCCTTGTGTAACCACACTTAATGTGTCCATGGGCACTAAAAGGGTTAGTTGTAATCCGCACTAATTCCACAAAACACACACATGTAAATATCACCTGAATGAGGTAAGAATTCTACACTACATGGGACACGAGTTACAATTACAAGAACAGTGAGATGAGACGAACTATAGAAAGGGATTGTAGAGATTGGGACATGATGTAACTGACCCAAGGCACAGTGAATCCTGCGTGTAAAGCATGATTAAGGTGTCACTGACCTGTTGTTCCAAGATCAGGACCAAGTCCATTCCTCTAATCAATGACATCGCATTGTTTCATCCCATGATGAGCAACTATGAGAGTACCATAACAACAGGGCGTACAATCGCTTGGCATTTTGTTCAAGGGAGGAGTGATTTTTGTTTTGTGGCACTTTGTTTTTTTTTTTTTTAACTTTACTGAATCCAGAGAAGCCGCCAACCTTCAAGCATGGGTGCATGTATTTCCAGTGGGACCCCCTAGAATAGCATTGGATTTTTGAGTGCCCTTTTAATTACTCTTACTCCCATTTTTCATTAGATCTACAAGGATCTTAGTACAACGGCGTTGCACGATAACTCCCACAGACGTCACCAAAGAGAATTCGCAAGTCCCGTTGACGTCACACCCTAATAATTTCCTCTTGGTCCATCCTTCTTGATTCTAGGTACAATGAACACAAAATTAATTTTAAGTTTTAAAAATGTCAAGAATATCACTATACCCTTGAACAGAACCTCTTATTTGTAGAATGAATGAGTAGGTGTAATGGGATCGCTGTCCAAATAATTGACCACTCGAGACTCGATAACATAGAACACACCTCAACCAACGAGCCACATGAGTGTTTTATTCATAGACAAGATTACTTATAAAAAACATAAACAGATGAAAAGATAAAAAGATAAAACAAGAAATTGAAAAATGAAAAACTGTAAAACAAAAAATTGTAAAATCAAAGAAAATAAAAAGTGGTTATTAATCCTACTTGTTATTGCAATGGGGGATATCCCCCATAACTAAACGGTTGAGCATGGAAAGGATTAATAAATGAAGGTTGAGGATCCTTGCATGTTGGAAATATTGGAACTTGGTCATACGTATCCCATCGGGGTTCACACACTTGATTGTAATAAGCATAGTGGGAAAATTTATGCGATGTAGCTCCTGGATAATGAGTTGACCCACTATGATATTTGGGACCATTAGATGGTATGTAAGGATCGGGATGATGCCTTCCATGGTTGTGTTCATTGGGCCGTATGGTTGTTGGAGTGTTAGTTGGTGGCCCGGATGAAGTAACATGAGGCATTGGATTCAAAGATAAGGGTGNCGTAAGAAGGGACAACACAATTCCAAGGCCACTGCATCCTCTAACATNTAGAAACAGTTGGTGGCAATGTAGAAGGAGGGAAAGGATGAGAATGTTGAAAATTAGGAGAAGTGTAAGGTGTACAAGGTGGTGGTTGTGTTGAGGGCATGGGCTGATAGTATTGTGGAGAATAGTAATGTGGTATAATAGATTCCTCACTAAGTGTGGCATTATCGCAATCTTGTAGGAGAAGCATGATTGTGTGTAAGTTTAGATGTCACTTTTTATAATTATTTTTTTCTAAAAGGTATATCGTTAAGTCCTTTACAGTGACCTTGTATGATATAACTAATCTAGATAACTAGCACCGTCCCCAACAACGATGCCAATGATGAGTGGCAAGGTACCCCTACACTCAACAATATGAATACAAGCGTTACACGTGCGATCCGGTTGAACTTCGTAGATGGACTAGTTGTGGCATCTAGATAGTTAGCCTTAGGTCGCAGTTTGTTGTCTTCCCACCTAGACTAGTATTAACTTTGTCCTGTATGGTTTAGTCCAGAGTGAGGTGTATGATGGGTTTCTAATCTAATGCTACTCCTGAAGGCAATGGAAAGTAATATTAACTAAGCTAGGAGAGAAAGGGTAAGAGAGAGCCTAAACTAGCCTGAGTGTGATGAGCATTCGTTCCTTGATTATCCATACACATCTTGGACTTCATGCATAACTACTACTGGGATTACCAAGTGCAGATCCTAGGTACGCTACTAGGTTACCAAGTAGTCACACTTAAATGCTCGTAATCAAGTCGTACTCATTCCACGTTTTAACATGAGATAAGGGTGAGAGAGATTAACTAAGAAAGCAGTAAATAACAATTAATTAAATAATTAAGCTAAGTAAATGCTACAATGATGAAGTAATCTTGATCTTTATTTTCGATCATGTGCGTGTCCAAGTACGTCACACTTGAATAAAGGATGTTGTACAATTACATTCATCACACTACAGGCATGCACGGAGAGGAAAAGGGAGAGAAGGAAATGAAAACACTTAAACTGAAAACTAAACTTATAATTACTAATGTGTTCTAACTCATCTATCTACCTCTTATTTATAGATGAGGAGATAGGCCACGATATCGCATATGTGATATCTCGGTCGCCCCAAATGACAACTCATCAATATCTTTCCACTAGTCTATGGATCTCTCAACACTTCAAAATTACCATCCTAGCATATTTCAAGGTCAATTTTGGCCTTTCTAGAGTTAGAATTTTTAGTTGGAAAAATTGTCAAACTTTTTTTATAACTCTAGGAATTGATGTTGACATTGCATGAATGTTAGCATTAGCATTAACACTGATGTTAGTGTCAGTGTCAACATCAATTTTGGATCACATTTACAAGTTGCCACATTCACTAAAACCAAATACTAAACTTGCTATTTTCAAACTCAATGATAAGTTACACTTCACGTCCAGTTCAATTTTAGGAACCCTAAGTTAAATTTGGTGACATTAGGCCTATAAATACAAGCTCAAAACACAAGTTTGAGGTCAAATCTTTTGAGATTTGGGACGACTTTTCCAATTTTGAGTGATCAAAAGGACAAGTGCTTTTCACCACTGTAGCTCCCATGTGCTCAACCATCTTCAACACCTTTTGCACCTTCAATGTCACTTCCAGAGATATAATTTTTAGGCTTATGTAGCACTTTCAAGAGTTAGAATTTTTTCAGCTCCCTTGTTAATGACAAGAATCTCCGTCAAAAAAGCCCTGTTTTGATCCAAAATTGACTCTAGATCACATCTACGGCTTCTTCATCCATCACCTAATCATCTAGAGGCTCAATTCCATCCTACAAAGCTATATTTTGCCTAAGATCTGAGCTTTTTTTGTCCATTCTATCATACTTACGCTTTTGTCCCATCATTTATAGTTTGGTTATCCGTAGGAGGTGAATACTTCGCAACTCATCAATAAAGTATTTTATTATTTGGAAAAGGATTTGGAACCTTTTCCTCATATTGAAGAATCTCACTTTTATTATTCTACACTCGTTTACTTGCATTGTATACCTATGAATTTTTTTATCTCCTACATCACATTCTATACTTAGTCAAATTTTTAGCATTTTATAATTAACCATTTTTCCACATAAAATTTTCATTTTTTAGGGAGGGATTTGACGTCCTTCTCTCTACATACAAATATTAATATTTCAATATTTTATATCCTTTTATATAAGTTTTATATTTAGAATTATTTCCATCTCCTACATCACATTCTATACTTCGTAAAATTTTCAATGTTTTACATAGTCAAATTCTTAGCATTTTACACTTAACTGTATTTTTCACATAAAAATTTGATTTTTTAGGGAAGGATTTGACATCCTTCTCTCTACATAATAACATTAATATTTCAACATTCTATATCCTTTTATATAAGTTTTATACGTAAAAATTTTTCTATCTCCAGTATCATATTCTATACTTATTCAAATTTTTAGCCTTTTTTATACTTAGTCATTTTTCAACCGAAAAATTCTATTATTTGGGGGAGGGAAATGAGATCCTTCCTTTCACATTATAGTTATACTATTTTAATATTTTATACTATTCATCCACATTTTACGCTTAATTTTTTTATTCCATCATTCATAGCCTATCCTAAACTTAATTTTTTTTTTGATAATCTATACTTAATCAATTTTCCTATGATTTTACACTTATTCATTTTTATCACTAAAAACTTCACTTTTTCATCATTCCCTATGATTCCTAGTTTGTGTGCAATAGGCTAAGTTTGTATTTAATTAGAGAATTCGTGCCCCTTTGTTTCATAATCGATACCATATTGAGGGTTACATTGATCTGAAGACTATTTATAGCCACGAGCTAAGTATCTCAACACTTATTTTGTGGAGGCATCTTTATAAATGTGTAATAAACATTTATGTAGAAACAAGTTTTTAATTAATTACAGGTCACTATCTTCGCACTTGGATTGTGGTTCTAAGCATATAGATTATTACATAGTGAGGCATATTGTAATGATATTGTTTAGCATATTTAATTAATAAATGTAAAATATAGTACTTAACTAATTAATATAACAGTAGAGCAAATCCTAATCTAGTCTAAGGGTGATGAGCATTTGCTTTTGATTTTCTATACAAATCCTAGACTAGGGTAATTACCACCAAGATTACCAAGTAATAAGCTACTAGATGCGCCAAGAATATCATTACTTGGTTACCAAGCAATTACACATTGAACTCAAAACTAGTCATACTCACTCTACTAATTTACTATGATGAAAGTGTAAACTATTAAGCTAAGTGCATTAAAATGTAAAGAATATAGAAAAATAAATGCTTGGAAAGTAAAATCTAGTGTAAGTTAAAATATTGTAAGAGATAAGAATGATCTCGATCTTATCACCATTATGGAATGTGTTTAAGTATAATGCCACTCAAATAAGACTATGTATAAGTAGTTCAAATCCATACCATGGGCCTAGTGGTGTGAATCTTGGCCTAGTAACCCCCTGGGTCATAGGTTTGATTCTATTAGGTAGCATTGAGTTATAAACTTCTATAAATCTTGTGGTGTACCTATGTTTCAATTATTTCAAGTTCCAACACCCCAAATCCAAACTATGGACACTAACTAGCTATTTCTAAAATTCATGAAAATAATCGATAGAGTCTTTATACCTATTACATTAATGATGCATTAAATCTTAGAGATGGTATACTTATAGGCATTTATTACCACTACAAATTTGCATATGAGACATCACATCATAAAATATGACATTGCATCTTTGACATCGTAGTTCACCAAAGACTTGTACATCATACCCCATGACTAACTAAAAACTCATCCTTGAGTTAAAAAATATTAGAAAAGAGTTTGTTTCCAAATTTATGATAGTGACACTGATGAACTAAATAACTAATAGATTGTATAACAATGACTTGAGTGCTACATTACAAAACTTTATTCAAGTGGGCTTTTACAAAAATGATAAAAACTCTTAATAAACTTAATTCCACTTCTATAATTTTGTAACCAACTTAATCCAACTTTTGTTTAACTCAAATATGAATTTTTAGTCAATCATAGGGGTATGATGAACACTAAATAAATCAAGTGTGATATGGCACCTATGATATCATAGCTGCAATATTATATCCTTTAGTATGACATCATAGATCTGATATCTTTAAGGTAGGTGATGTCTATAAATAATGCTCAACTACTACACTTAATGCATCTTTTAATCCATCCTTAACTGAACACTTGTAATTTTATTCTATGAATTTATTATTAGTTTTTGAGTGCCTACAAAGTAAATTTGAAGTGATCATACAAGGTCTTATTTCAGTGACATTCTACCTAGATGTAAGTCAATGACAACAGTAAGATAAAGATCATTGTTATCCATTGTAGCATTTTATTTAGAATAGATATTTAATTTCTAATGTAACTTACATTTCCTTGTTATTACATTTCTGGTGTTATTTACATTTCTAGTACATAACAATAACCTAGAGAAATGAGTATTACTAGTTTTGAGTATAACATGTAGTCGTTTCATATCCCAATAGTGATAATGCTTGGTTCAACTACTAGTGTGTCACTTGGTAATTCCAATAATAGTTACACTAGTTTAGAACTTGTACAACAACTTGGGAACAGATCCTCATTACTCTAGGCTAACTTAGAATTTGCTTTTATTGTTCATTAGAATAAGTAGTTTACACAATCAATAATCATATTTTGCTTTAGTGTTATTATAGTTAGATAGCATCATTATATCATATAACTCACTATGTGTTAAGACATACAACTTGATCATAACTAGCTCTTGTGGAAAGACAATGATCAATAATCTACACATTAGCTCTCTAAAAATTACATTAACCCATAAATGGATTACCATTAGGTTGCACACAATGCTTGTATTTTGTATGGTTAAGCATAGGGGAACTCTTGCTACTCATCATTGGTGTCATTGCCAAGACACAATTCCATGATGCCAATAAGATCAAGATCATTCTTATTCATTGTAACATTTCACTTAGAATAGACCTGTACTTTCTAATGCACTTTATATTTCTATGTTATTTACATTACTAATGTCATTTACATTTCCATTGCATAATAACAATTTGGAAAATTGAGTACAACCATTTTTGAGCATAATATATAGTTTTTTCATATCCCAACAGTGATAACATTTGGTTTGCTTAAAAGCATATTCCTTAGTAATCCTAGTAATAGTTATACTAGTTCAAGGCATGTATAACAAGTTGGGAATGGATGCTCATTGTTCTAGGCTAATATAGGATTTACCTTTATTTTTTATTAGAATAATTAGTTTAAACAATTAATTACCATATTTTACTTAAGTGTTATTATAGCTAAATATCATCATTATATCATATACCTCATTGTGAGTTAAATCATACATCTTAATCACAACTAACTCTAGTGGAAGGCAATGATTAATCATCTACACATTAACTTTCTAGAAATTACATTAACACATTCCTAAATTACAATTAGGTTGCATGTAATACTTGTGATTTGTATTGTTGGGTGTAGGGGAATTCTCACCACTCATCAACTTATAAAATATCAAATTTAGAAGATATAGAATGCTTCCACTCTTTCAAAAATTAACATTTTTTAGGGTATTTAATTCATCAAGGTTTTTCTATTAATATTCATCCCTTTCATTTATGTGGTCATGGTCTTAAATGTCTTCTTTACAATAAGGAAGTCTCATTCATCTATTTCTATTTTACTTGTTCTTTTATTTGAAGTTCTTATTCTTGGTGCTACTCATATTTACATGGCTTTAAGCCAAGGTTAAAGGAAGTTTTATTTGATGATATTCCTTAACTCTAAGGATTTTTGCTTCACATTTGGATTTGCTTTTGATCCCTTATTCTTTATGTCATTTGGAAGTGTTGATGTAATGTGATTTCTTCTAAAGATTCTTCAGTTAATATTATTCCTTTATCAACACAAGGTATCATCATTTAATAGCTCATGCTTTAGCTACAACCTTGAATATATCCTTCAATTGTTTTCTTTTTCATTTATAGAAAGCCCTTAGTAGGAAGTAAAAACCCAAAAGAATACTTTTTGGTAAGATCCTTTTCCTTTCTCACAGTAGAGATTTTTTAGAATTGAAAAGAAGGATGTAAACTTAAAAAGACATCCTCAAAAGAGTGAGGTCTTTCCATTTTCATTATGTTAGAGTTTCACTCTCTTTAGTGCTTCTCTTCAATTGTACTCTAAATTTTTTTATAATACATTTTGTTTTTGGGGTCTAACACCCCTTCCCCTAAAAAATATTTCTTTTATCCTTATCAAATTTACCATTTGATTGGAACATGATTCTAAGTAGTTGAACTATTTACAGTGAGTGATTTTTTAAACCTTGTATTATTACTTTTATTTTATCATTATTCATATTTTCACTAAAATTAATAAACAAGTATGCATAATATTAACTCGTAGACCAATGAAAAGGATGTATTAGAGTCAAATCCTCTTAGCTAAAGAGTTGATATATTACAATTGTATTAAATTATATAGATGAAGAAGCAATAAAGACTTGTATGGGGAGAGTAAAATAAAAATCTTATCTAACTTATGTATTGTTTAGAGTCAATTCCTGTCAACTAGAGAAGTTTGAAATACCACAACTCCCTTATGTATTTAAAGTAACAATAAAGAAGATAAAGAGCAAAATGAGAATCTCATCCAACTTACATAGGTATGGTAAAGAGTTGTTAGCAAGATAATTACAAATGAAATTTAAACTAAACCATGTAAGATTGAAGTATAGTCCACTATTGATGATAACTTGATTTATTGGAAAACTAGAGAAACTACATTAATATATAAAAGGTGCATAAAAAAGAATTATGTAATGTATTTTAGAAATTACTAAGGATTAATCTTGGTGAGGATGCATACTACGTAGTAATCCAAGTATTTAGCAATCTTTTATAGGTGTTTTGATTTTTGATTGTTTTAGAATTTTCTACTTATTATTAATGAACCATTATTGAGAGGCTCAATACTTATTTTGGCAAGGTGGAGTTTTGGGAGGGGCAGTGGATGAGTAAAAACCTAATATCTTTCAAATAACTTCACCCTCAATCAAATTCGGATCTTATGACTTGAGAAACAATCACCTTTACCATCCCTTTAAAAGATAATGCCTAAAAAAGTCAAGTGCTCACCATGATGCCCCTTTAAAAATCAAAGAAGATAAGGTACCCTTTTAAATTAGTGAATTATGCAACTAGTTAAACGTACAAAGCATAGTCTAGCAATGCAATCATGGTGTACAGCTTTATTCTTTTATCAAGAAAATCTAGTATCCTTCAAATTTTATCATAATAAACTTTTTAGTTGAGGTTAGAGAACATGTTCTTTTGTGGATGTTCAATGTGATGCAATTGATGTTGTTTTAAAAGAAATGCAAATGAAGGAATTTATTATTGAATTGATGTATGGGTGAGCTTGGATAACCGCAATCATGGAAAATAGTGACACATCGACCTTGTGACAACATAAGGAAATACAAATGAAGGACTTGACTAGTTATTGTGTAGTGAATGTAAGTTTTTGCAAAGTCAAGCTACCTACCTACATGTGGGTGGAAAACTGCTCCACTCATTTATCATGAAACATATCGTCCATATGCATTTCATATCAATGTGAGCCCCTAGCAATGACTACCAAGGATGAGAGCTTATTTTGCCCATTCATTTAGATTTCGACAATGGAAAATTTTTAAAATTAAAAGGAAGAATTTTCCACGATTCCTTGATGACATGGACTATGCATAAGAAATGAATGGGTGAAATAAGCTCTCATTCTTGGTACTTGTTGGTTGGGGCTCACATTGATATCAAATGCATATGGATAATAGGTTTCATGATAAATGAGTGGAGTAGTTTTCCACCCGATGTAGGTAAGTAGCTTGACTTTGGAAAAACTTACATTCGTTGCACAATAACTAGTCTCAGCTATAAACTAATGAAGTCCTTCATTTGTATTCCATTACATTGTCACAGGGTCGATGTGTCATTGTTTTCCATGATTGCTATTGTTCAAGCTCATCGGCACATCAATTCAATAATAAATTCCTTCATTTGCATTTCTTCTAAAACAACATCAATTGCAGCACATCAAACATCCACAAAAAGAATCCATGGAGCACATTCTCTAACCTCAATTAAAGAGTTTATGATGATACAATTTAAAGGATACCGAATTTTCTTAGTACAAGAAGAAAAGTTGTACACCATGATTGCATTGCCAAACCATGCTTTGTACATTTAACTGGTTGCATAATTAACTAATTTAAAAGGGTACTTTATTTTCTTTGATTTTTTAGGGCATGTAATGGTGAGTACTGGTGATGCCAACATTACCTATGCTAAGCATGAGGCCATAACTTATTAGTTAAATCACTAAGATATAGTTTCACGATTTAAATCCATTACTTAAAACAAATTACATAGTGCATTGCGATGTTATGAATGATAGGTGTCATGCAACCTTTAAATTCTTTAGTGTTATAAAAGATTATTGTCATCCATCAATAATAGTTAATTTGATTTTTTTTCATCTTGACTTACAACAGTTTGCAGTAGATAAATGACTAGTATAATATTTTTAACTCTGAGATGTAAACAAGGCATGGATTTATGATGCATGTGTTTCAGGGGGAACATAGACATATAGGAAAAAATTTTAAATACTCAAGTCTAATGTGTGATTGTAAAATGCAACTATGCAAGCTGACCATGAACCACAGTGATCCTAGTGTCACATACAGTGATCCAAAAATGAATAAAGAATTAAATATGCCCAACATTGCCCCAAATAACAAATTAAGCACTTAAACATAAAGTGATTTTTGATGAGGACCAATGTTCTTTGGTTGCATGATGGTTTAGCTTCAACTCCCTCATAAGATCTGCAGTTTCTAGATGTGTTTTTTAAATTTAAGAGAAACAGGTAGGCTCACAACTCTGATGGATCTCACAACTTTGAAGTGAAGTTCTATGT
This sequence comes from Gnetum montanum, assembly GCA_015680685.1. Lineage (NCBI taxonomy): Eukaryota > Viridiplantae > Streptophyta > Gnetopsida > Gnetales > Gnetaceae > Gnetum > Gnetum montanum. The sequence goes on along the minus strand of MNCI01000691.1, from coordinate 289,258 downwards.
TCTACTAGTCAGGCATACAAAATTAGAACATTTCTTGTACATAGTTCTTACATTAGTGGGGAGAACATGGCATCAACGACAGTAGAACATGGATAGTGGTGGCAGAACATGGTAGACGTTACGATTGCAAGTGATGAACGTGCAGAATTGGTGTAATCAACATAGTGTGTGACATGGTGAAGCAGGTGGTGGATGTGGTCATTTAAGGATGTTGGAAAGTGCTTATAAAAGGGACCAACAGTAGCTAGGAGGTAATGGAGAATTAGAGTCTCACGAACCAGTGGTTGACAAGGGGCTTAGGCAAGACCAATGGTGGCAGACGCTTGAATGACGAGGTGCACAAACAACGATAGACTACACACATGAGCATTTTTAGACGACAGGAGCCAATGATGACAAATGTTACAGATGATGCATGATAGCGAATGGCGGTCAAGCATGCATTTGTAGCACTCGATAGTAGACAACAACACATGGTAGTGTGCAAGTAGTGTGCCAAGGTAGTGTGCGATCAGCAAACTGGCAACGCTTACGACAACAACGTCTATTGTAATAGTTGACTAGGACGTTGTCGGTGGTAGCTATGCATGTCGCAGCAACTATGGTGAGCAGAATCGTCATGCATATGACAGTCAATAGCTATAGGTGGTGGTCAGTGATAGTTATCAACTACAAGTGGGGTTAGTGACAGTTGATAGCCACATGCATGTAGTAGTAGGAAAATCGACGGTAGCGTCAAAGTGGTTGGTATGGCCACCAACGGGCAGCATAACAACAAGGGGGTAGGATCCTCCTTTAATCGTAACATCACATAGCCCTCTTTAGCTGAGACTATTTCTGGGTCTCCATACTCATATGGGAGGCACCCTAAGCAATAGTCTCCTTAAACAAGATTTTTTGGGTGTTGATGTGTCTAAAATTTATGCATTATCTTTTGGAAAGATGGTAAAGGTGATTTCTCAAGTTATAAAATTCGAATTTGATTAAGCCTGCAGTTATTTGAAAAATATTAGATTTTTGCCCACTCCCAAAACTTCATCTTGCAAAAATAAGTATTAAGCCTTTAAGTGATGGTTCATTAATAATAAGTAGAAAATTCTAAAACAATCTAAAATCAAAACACCTATAAATGATTGCTCAATACTTGAATTGCTATGTAGTATGCATTCACACCAAGATTAATCCTTAGTAATTTCTAAAATACATTCCAAGAGGACTCCTTGGGTGTAGTGATCCATCAAAGTCTCTTTGCTTCCCTCATGTGCTATTGAAAGACCCCCTTATCCAGCTCATAGTTTGAGAAATCTACAATTCATTACAAGATCTGCCACATATTACAATGCAACATTAAAGCCAATTCAAAATTAGATCAGACATTTAATCTAATAAATAGTAATATATTGTTATTAATTTTTTAAGTTTAATGTATTGTTTATTACTAATTCTATACCAATGAACAACTAAAATTTCTATATTTGATTTTCCACTCTAATTGAGCTCTTAGATGAAAAGAATTGGAAAATGTAGCTATTAGCATGGGTGAATATAACTACTCTATTTTGCTAATATTGATGATTTTTATTTTATTATTGCACTAATTTATTTAGATTTTTCCAATCTAATTTATAAAAAATGATATCGATTTACCAATCTCATCCGATTTTTCAATCTATGATTTGGATTTTTCATCCAATTTAATATGTCATGATAAAAGTTCTGTGTGTTTTTAAGATAATGTACAACAAAAGAAGAAAGTAAGGGATTAAAAAATGAAGGAAGGAGTAACAGTGGTCAAAAGCTATAGAGCATTTGACATATTCATTATTATTCTCATCATTCCATAATTTCCATTCTCTAGTCATCGTGCTTGGTCAAACACATACAAGTTTGGGGCACCGAGGTATTTGAAAAAAATGATGACCCAAAAAACACCCATGATTTAGCACTAATCTACTTGTTTATTCTTGTTCCCACATTCTCTTGAAATTCTCAGGAATCAATATATTCCCCCACTCACAATGATGTGTGTGGGTCCCTGCAACATGAAGCCCATAACACATTAATATATAAATAAATAAAAAGGAGGGAAAGGAAGGCTGCCTGCTAAGCCAACCAAAATTAGTCGTTCACATTGGTTGCTATGTTAGGTAACCAAAATTAATTTCCTAGGTTGGTTGTTAAGTTAGGCAGCATAGGGCATTTCCCTTGCCTATAAATCCAAGGAAAATGAAAAATGGGAGTAGGGGCAGAAGAGAAGCCAATGGCCAAAGTGAGAAAGAGAGGCCAAAGGGAGAGACATAGAAATAAGCATTGTGAACTTGGGTTTCTAGGAATTTTTCCTAAAGGGATGTGAAATTTCTCCTTGTTTTTCTAAGAATATTTTTCTTGAGGATGTGTGTCAATTTTGTATACCTCTAGTAATTAGTTAGAGAGACATTTTTGTATTCCTACTATTTATTAGTAGAAGAAGATTTTTTGGAGTTCACCCAAGGAAGGATGAACCATACGAGTCCTTATGTTATTGGGTATTATTATTTTGCACTTTACTTCAGTTGTCTACTCTATTAGTTTATATCTTGCTTTTAACACACATGTGGGAAAATCCTGCACAAGCTCGTTCATGGTGTTGTGCCCTTCTTTTTCCCAACAAATATTATAGAAATACTAGGTTGAAGATCACAAATAGTAAAACAACACAGTAGTAGCTCAGCACTATAGCAACTTGTTCACTATAGCAAAGCAAGTTCCTGTAGTAGTCTATGGTACTATAGCCCATGGAATTTGCTACAAAATTTGTGAGTATTTCTATGTGTTGTTATGGCAAACATTAGTAATAGTAGTGAAGTTAGTAGCATGGATATAAATACTGGCAAAATGGTTTATTTGAATTCTGAAAATTATCAATTATGGAAGGGGAAAATGGAAGATTTTATATACTGTAAAAAGTGTTATGCTCCTATCATTGGTTAAAAGCTAGTAGCAATGGATGATGAGGAGTGGCAAATGTTGGATAGGCAAGTTGTAGGGTATATTCGCCATTAGATGGATGATAATGTTTATCATCTTGTCTCCATAGAAAAATCTACCAAAAGTCTGTGGGATAAGTTAGAGGAGATGTATGTTGGAAAGACGAGAGGAAATAAAATGTAGTTGATAAAAAATTGATAAACACCAAGTACAAAGAAGGTACTCCCATATCTGATGAGTGGCGAGGTACCCCTACACTCAACCATATGAATACGACCGTAACATGCACGATCCAGTTGAACTTCGCAGACTAAGTGCCTACACGCCTCATGGAACACTTAAGGTTAATTATTCATTATCTTCCCAGACTTACTTGTATTTGTCACGGTGTATGGTTAAGTAAGTCTGAGGTATATGATTTTTATGTCTTTTTGGTTTTAACTCCTATGCTGATAAGATGATGGGTTGAAGAGATTAATTACTAACTTTAACTAACTAAATAAGTCTGAATTAACCTAGCGTCAACATCCGTTCCCACTTACCGTTCACACCTGAACCAATGCAACCTTGGTTACCAAAGACTAATCGTTGCTGGGATCACCAAGCGTAACGCACGTGCTCGAAGTGGTTGTACTGAGGCACTTAACTAGGAGAGAAGGGTTGAGAAATATTTAATGACTAATAAAGGATGTAAATGATAAACAGTAAATAAAAATAAATAAAATCCTATTTAGCCTATTCTATGCACTGCAAGGTTTATCCAAGAAGTTCGTCTTTATTTCCGTACACAAACATGTGTTCAGGTACAATATTTGCTCGAATAAAGATCCGTTCACTTTGGAGCTACTACTACGAGCACATGGAAAATATTCTATCTCTGGAGAGGTAAAACTGCTAGAGTTTCCTTAAGGGTCTAGATCTAGATGAGAAAACAAGGGAGAGCTGCCTCTTATTTATAGACTTGGCGACGCATCGCAATATTGCGTACGCGATATCATGGGGGATGACGCGATATCGCATGGGATGTGATATCGTGGCGGCTGCAATATCATGGCCCATCATACCCCCATGACTGAATAAAAACTTGTCCTCGAGTTCCTTACAAAATATTAGGACAGTATGGGATTATTGACTCAAATGGAACTAATGGGATGACATGTGAACGAATCATCATTACAAGACATGACAAAACTGGTGTTCATGACAACAAGAGTGAACACCTTATTAAATTTGACATCAGGCCTCATTTGGTAGCTGAGAAAGAGAGAGAGAGAGAAGTGTTGTTGCTGCCAACGCCAAGATTGCATCTTTTGTTGTTCATCTGTAAGCGTGCCATCGATCTTGCTCCTTGCATAGCTGCTTTAGCACCGCTCCATTCCAAGTATTCCTGCCAAATCCAATCCATTGTTGTAGGGTCGCCATCTGCACACACAACACAGTCTTATATTAGCAAGGGTAAATGAATTTCAATGTAGTTGATACCTTGCTTCGGTGAAAGGTCCATTGGCTGAGTTGTGGTATGGCTGATACGGATCTGTAGATATCATAGTCATGACTACCGAAGGTGTAGGGGTTAGGAGAAAATCAAAAAAATTGGGCCTTGTACCCCCATGACTAATAGCGAACCTCTAGTAGCGATAGAATGGAGAAAGAAGAAAGAACAAGAAAGATGGAGAAAAAGAGACAATGATAACATCGATGAAATGGATATTAGGATGGAAATGAATAAAATAAAATAGATTGAAAAATGTTAGGGTAAAGAATATAATAGGTGCACCAAAGAGGAATGTCAGTGGGTCCTCCCCAAAGCAGACTCATGCCCTTAATGCCCTAACAAACCCACATTCAAAGAGTCCGTAGGCTCTAGGAATGTCATATGGAACAAGAGTTAAAGTCGCAACCACAAGAATTTACCAAAAAGAAAACAATGTATCAACCAAAATATACACTAATGATGCAACTGATAATGAGGTAAATAATGGAGAGAAGGATGGAGAGAGAGGATGGAATGGAATCTCAAAAACAAGGTGGTGTACATCGCCTTGTGTATTTCATGATTAATGTGATGTAGTATATCCCATTCCAAGTCCAGCCTCAAACAAACCACTTCCAGTGACTTCACATTAATGCATTCGGCCAATTCATCCCCTTGAAGTAACAAGAATGCATCATCCAAAGAGCCACCACCATTCCAACGAAACGAAGGAGAAGAGAATGGGAAGCGAGAAGGGCCTTAGTTAGAGGGAACATTTTTATTTTAGTTCCATAACCAATGCTTGTAGCCCAAATGATTATTTCGTCTAAGGAGTGTGCTTTGAATTCTCACTTTCTCTTTTTTTTATGTGTTTATGCATGAGAACCACACCATGCAAAGACTTTGTTATTTTTATTACTCAACTTCCCAATAATTGGGTAACGTCGAAGCAGCAAGAAAACTTAAGAAGAAAACATCCAAGCACCTAAGAGAATGGCCAACACAAATGCATCAAGTTTCCTTGAAGTCACACCCTAGGGAACTCATACCCTTTTCAATCCTTGAGTCCTTCCTTAGTTTGAGAAATGCCCAGTCGCTAATTCATTAAAGTTCTTATTAGAAAGGGATTGTACATTTCCAAGCCGAGAGAGACCATAGAAATTAGTGGATGAATGGAGGAAGTGAACTCATTGCCTGCCATATCAAAAGAAACATACCTTAGTATCAACATCATGACTTAAAGGTAAAAACCAAACATTAGCAATCAATAGAAACACAGTTCATACCATCATGAAGAACACTTATTGGGTGAAAAACTTACAAGGTGGGTCACACACACACACATACACAAAATGAAAAAGTATAACGATGTTGAAAAATAAAAACAAGAAAAGTTAAAGAAATTTGTAAAACAAAAATGTGTAAGACAAAAACGTGTAAAACAAAAATGTGTAAGACAAAAACTTATAAAACAAAAATGCGTAAAACAAAAATGTGTAAAACAAAAACTTAAAAAGAATTGAGGGTCCCAAATGATTAGCAGAGGTGGCCATCTCCCCCATGACTAAATGGAAAGGAAGAGATCCGAAATAATGAGTGCTTGTTTCAATTTCTTAGAAGTACCCAACTTCTCCCCATTGATGTTCTTAGATTAAGGGATGGAAGTTGGTGACGCTCATATTCCAATGTATCTGTGCCCTCGTTGTTGGCATGAGTTGTTCCCCTAGTTCGTTCCATGCATATTTGTCGGTTGCTCTTTCGACTAGCTGTCAACCACGGGGTGTCTACTACTTGTGTGGTTTCTACATAGAGGCATCTTTGTCTCAGAGTTTCAAGGGCACACCTGTTGCATGGAGGAGATGTTGTGCATTCCTCCATGTCATCACCCAATGAATCGCTATATCTGATGCATGGAACTTTCTTCTTCTTGATCTTTCCATAAATGTTTACCTTAGAGATTTCCAAGGAAAGATCATAAATTCCTAGGTATGCGTCTACTGTACTCAACCATGCCCTTCCCATTATGATTCGGAAGTTCCCTTCATTGTTGTTAAGAATCGGCTGGGTATGACCAACCACACACAGTGGTAACAATGTCCTTCACCAATCCCAAGGGAATGGTGATGGACTAGTCAGCCAACTCTAGTTGAATGTTGCTCTTCTTAAGTTGGGACAGGTTCCAGGCTTGATACATTTCTCGTGAGATTAAGTTGACTCTGGAACTTGAGTCAAGAAGAGCCCTATGAGGTTTGTTCCTAGCGACTTGAAGATAAATCAAGGAACTTCCAGGGTTAAATAGTTTCCTAGGAAGGTGGCCTACCTTGATCCAGTCGGTTACGGTATGTGTTAACATAACCGTATGCGTTAAGCTCTGATGTTGGACTGAAGGGTGCTCCGAAGCCTTATGTGTTGGAGGAGCAATCACAGACTCAACCACTTGTTGTTGTGAGAACTTATCTAGGCTTTTGGTTCTAAAGAAAGGTATTCTCTTTTTGTGGTTGTCAGAACCAGCAGCAGGTTAAATGTTTATGGCTCTCGTAGCGTTGCATTGCTGTTGTTGAGTGGGGAGTTCCCCTTACATTGTTAGACCAGGAGGTGTTATGGGAACTACCGGTGGAAGAGGTGTAGATGGATTAGAAGGATGGTATGGGTATGGAGCATCTTTCGGAGGAGAAGGAGTCCTTCTAAAGTACTCCCAAACTTGGTAGTGACATTGGGGAGTTGTGTGACCCATGGAGTCACTTGGAGAAACCAGCTACTACACGTAGTAGCCATAAGGATCTAGTTGCTGGTAAGGGTATTGTTGTCTCGGCGATGGCATCCCCCATGACTATGGGTGTTGCCATTGCTGGTGTTGCCCGATAGGTTGTGGCGAAGTTCCACTTGGATAGTACGTTAATGGTTGGTGGAACTGCCTTGGGTTACCTTGGGGATAAGGTAACCTTCAGGGTGTCTGCCATCTGTTAAGTCTCAGGTTGAGTGCATACACCCCAGACTCCTATAGATGTGAGATGATTGGACAACATCCCTTAGGATGGTCATATTGGCAAATCTCACATCCACCGTCATTGTCTATATTCGAATCCACAACCTCATCAGAGATATTCATTTTTCCCTTACCCTTGTCACGTGCATGGCTTAAATCTCTCTGCTTTTTCTTGTCCTTGTCACTACTTCATTCCTCCTTAGAATCCTCTACGTTTTTTAGGACAAGTTCAAGTCTACTATCCAAGGAGTTATGTATCTGATCTACCTTAGCTGCCACTTCTGTTGTTAGCTTATGAAGTGGCAAGATTTTTCTATTCACCAACTCTTCGAGTGGTAACTCATCCTCTTCATCGTAGAATCTCACTCCCCTCTTCTGGAGGGAAGGATCGTGGTTATATTCTTCCGCGCTTTTTCTTTTTCGTAGCTCCCCTTCTTCTTTGGCTACTTGCTCCAACAATCGATGAATTTCATGGGATCTAAGTTCAGATAGTCTCCCTTGGGCATAAATCCCAAGGGTTCTCCTAGTTTCATACCTTAGCCCATCCATGAGATGGCGTAGTTGATCCTGTTATGCGTAACCATGGCTTGGGCAACGATGCAGAAATGCGTAGTAGCAGCCCATGACAGCATCCAAGGGTTTTTGATTACCTTGCTTCCATCCTTGGATTTGTTTATGCAAATTGGACACTCTGGAGTACGTTTGGTATTTATCGTTGAAGAGTTCTAACATCGTACTCCACCTCCTAATGGTTTCTGGTTCTAAGGACCGGTACCAACTCTCTGCTTCATTTATGAGTGTCCTAGGAAACAACTTTAATTTCTGCCACTTTTTTTCTATGTTCTGCAAGGCGCAGGCATCGTGGGATGCCTGTAAATGATTTTGCATATCAGCGTTGTATCCCCCTTCGAAGCATGGGATATTGTTCATATCTAGTCTCTTGATCCGACTGTCCTTTTGATGCCTTGTTGGTATTCTAACTACCTTCGTTATATCTAACATACTTTGGGTGGCAAGTAGGGGTTCATCATGCTCATCTCTTTCATGACATCTATGATGCCTACGTTGTTCCCTACTTTTCCTTCTTTCATGCCTAGACTCTCTAGACTACCCTCGTCCTCTCTCTCGACTCTCTCGTCGAGGTCTCTCATTTCGCTTACCCTTATCCTCACCATTATGCTCTTGATGACTGCGCTCTGATGTGGAAGGAGAGGGTGAATGATGTGATGAAGGGAAAGAAGAAGGAGAACCATCGCCATGACGATGTTTCTTACCTTCTCTTCTATGGCTACGGCCTCGATCATGATGACGATCAGAATGCCCATCCTTGTCATGTGTTTTTGTTCCCTCCGTGAACAGTTGGTGTTCACGGGGATTAGAACCAAGGTTGTGTATCGTGGAGCATAGGTTCTGATACCCCACCTCCTCACTATCGTTAGGAGGGGGAACATCTTTTGATAGAGAACCCGTTATAAGTGGTTCGCCATCTCCAATTTTTCTTAGGATGTGCAGGACCCCTTTGCCCTTCAACAATGTATGGTGGCTCTCCTATTGTGAGTCCCTTAAACGTTGTGCTGATGTGGCATGGTAATCCCTTATGTCAAAATCTTCCACAACGTATTCAACATATAATTTTGTCATGCATATCCGTGCAAGAGCACGAAGAAGCATGTCAGGGACTACCTGATCTAGAGGTAACACTATGTTACCTTGCAAATCTCTCCAATGCAGTTGTTCATCCTGATGGAGGATAAAGGTAAAATCTGGTATATACTCATCAGGATGAGTATATATGACCCTATATTGTTGAGGAACTAGTTGATTTTGGTTATGTGTTTTAGACTATCGACTATTTCTTATATGATCCCTAGGTGGTGTAATGCTCTTGTGAGAAGAAGAAGAAGACATTGTGTCTTATCGATGTGCTATTTAACCGTTATATAATTTTTTGTTTAATTAACCCTAAGGTTCATTTAAGCTCCCAACGATGTGAGTGATTTCCTATGTTCTACTTAGCGCACAAACACTTAGTCCCTGGCAACGATGCCATTGATGAGTGGTGAGGTACCCCTACACTCAACCATACGAATACGAGCGTAACAGGCATGATCCAGTTGAACTCCGCAGACTAAGTGCCTACATGCCTCATGGAACACTTAAGGTTAATTATTCGTTGTCTTCCCAGACTTACTTGTATTTGTCACGATGTATGGTTAAGTAAGTCTGAGGTATATGATTTTTATGTCTTTTCAATTTTATCTCCTATGCTGATACGATGATGGGTTGAAGAGACTACTTACTAACTTTAACTAACTAACTAAGTCTGAATTAACCTAGTGTCAGCATCTGTTCCCACTTACCGTTCACACCCTGAACCAATGCAACCTTGGTTACCAAACGCTAATCATTGCTGGGATCACCAAGCATAACGCACATGCTCGAAGCGGTCGTACTGAGGCACTTAACTAGGAGAGAAGGGTTGAGAAAGATTTAATGACTAATAAAGCATGTAAATGATAAATAGTAACTAACAATAAATAAAATCCTATTTAGCCTATTCCATGCACTACAAGGTTTATCCAAGAAGTTTGTCTTTATTTCCATACACAAACATGTATTCAGGTACAATATTTGCTCGAATAAAGATCCGTTCACTTTGGAGCTCCTACTGCGGGCACATGGAAAATATTCTATCTCTAGAGAGGTAAAACTTCCAAAGTTTCCCTAAGGGTCTAGATCTAGATGAGAAAACAAGGGAGAGCCGCCTCTTATTTATAGACTTGGTGGCGCATTGCGATATCGCATCCCATCAATATCTAACCACCTCAATGAGATGCAGGGCATTATGAATCAACTTGCAGATTTGAAGATCAACTTCAATGAAGAATGACAAGATCTGATAATTCTTGGTTCCTTGCCACAAAGTTGGGAGACACTTAGAATGTTGATAACAAACTTAGTCCCAAATGGAGTTGTATCATTCAACCAAATCAAGAGCAATCTCTTGAATAAAGAAGCAAAGAGAAAGATAATAGGCTTTACAAGTTCCAATTCTAAGGCACTAGTTACATAAAATCAAGGAAGGAGCCAGAGCAAAGATCCATAAAAGCATGGAAATAATAGAAGCAAGTCTAGAGCCAAAAAGAAGATTGAGTGTTATCATTGTGGCAAGAAGGGACATATAAAGAAGAATTGCAGAAAGTTGAAGCAGGAGCAGCAATCGAAACATCAACCAAATGAGAATGGTGGAGATTGGGCTTCAATTGTCAATCAGGAAGTTTACATCCTTAGAGACATGAGTGATGCTGATGTTGTCAATTTGGCAACCCAGGAAACAAATTGGATAATTGATAGTGGTGCTTCAATTCATGTGACATCCAAAAGAGACTTCTTCTCATCCTACACTCAAGGAGACTATGGTGAAGTAAAGATGGAAAATGATTATTCAAGCAAAGGAATCAGCATTGAAGATGTTTACTTAAGGATAGATATTGGTTGCAGACTAATTCTGAGAAATGTCAAACATGTTCCAGATATTAGATTGAACTTGATATCTGTGAGTAAACTGGACAACTTCAAAGAAGGACATTGGAAACTCTCCAAGAATTTCTTAGTGGTAGCCAAAGGAAAGAAGTAGCATTCTTTGTATATGACACAAGCACATGTCATTAGAGACACCATCAATGTGGGGGAGGATGAAGCAACAACAGAGCTATGGCATAAAAGGCTTGGCCACATTAGCCAAAAGGGGCTAGATATCCTAGCTAAGAAGAATATAGTTTTGAAGGTGAAGGGCACACATTTGAAGAGCTGTGTAGATTGTTTAGCTAGAAAGCAACATAGAGTCACCTTCAAGAGTTCACTTCCACGTAGAAGTAGGCATGTTTTAGATCTAGTGCATTATAATATTTGTGGTCCTATGTCAACAAGATCACTTGGTAAGGCACACTACTTTGTCACATTTATTAATGATCACTCTAGAAAGGTGTGGTTATATACCTTGACAATGAAAGACCAAGTGGTAGATGTGTTCAAGCAATTCCATTTGAGCGTAGAAAGAGAGACTGGTAGGACACTGAAGTGTATCAGAACAAATAATGGAGGTGAATACTTGGGAGCGTTTTGAGAGTATTGTAAGAGTCATGGTATTCAACACTAGAAGACTCCTTCAAAGACTCCTTAGCTAAATGGTCTAGCTGAAATGATGAACCAAACTATTGTGAAAAAGTCCAAGAGCATGTTGTCACTTGCAAAGTTATCCAAAACCTTTTGGGGAGAAGTGGTGAAGACAGTTGTTGATTTGATCAATCTTTCTCCCTTAGTTCCTCTGGATAGAGATATTCCGAAGAAAGTATGACAAAGATGTCTCCTATGATCATATGAAAGTGTTCAGTTGCAAAGCATTTGTGCACATCCCAAAGGATGAGAGATCCAAGCTAGATGGAAAACCTAGGGAATGCATCTTTCTAGTATATGGAAATGATGAGTTTGGCTATAAACTATTTGATCCTATTACAAAGAAAATAGTCAGAAGTTGAGATATTCTTTGAAGATCAATTTATTAGAGACATTAACAAGGAGATCAAGAAACCTGAGTAAATTGATAAGGTAAATCACGATCTTGTCCTTTCACCTAACTCATAAAATCAAGGTGGAAATGAATAAGAAGTTACTCAAGCTTCCATAGATGATGGTCAACGACAAAGTCAAGATGCAGTTGAAGTACCATTGAGGAGATCAACAAGAAGTCACTAGCCTTCTAGAAAGTATCCTCCTAATGAGTATGTGGTGTTGATTGAAGGGGAAGAACTTAAAAGTTATGATAAGGTTCTAGTAGATAAATACAAGGAGGAGTGGAACAAAGCCATGTAATTTGAAATGCATTCATTGAAGAAGAATGCCACATATGAGTTGGGGGAATTACCAAAAGGCAAAAAAGCATTGAAGAACAAGTGGGTGTACTGGCTAAAGGCTGATGGAGATGAAATAAGGTATAAGGTGAGGTTAGCTGTGAAAGGCTTTAGTCAAAAGCAAGACATTGAATTTGAAGAAATATTTGAACTAGTGGTAAAGATGACATTCATCATAACAAATTTGAGTTTAGCTGCAAGTCTAAACTTAGAGGTTGAGCAAATGGATATGAAGACTGCCTTTCTTCATGGTGATTTGGAGGAAGAGATCTATGGAGCAATCGAACGGATTCAAAGTCAACGGGAAATACAACATGGTGTCTAGACTAAAGAAGAGTCTATATGAATTAAAGTAAGCACTTAGCAATGGTACATGAAATTTAAATCTTTTATGATAGAGCATGACTACAACAAGACTACTGCAAGTCATTGTGTGTTTGTGAAGAAATTTACAGATGGAAACTTCCTTATTCTTCTACTTTATGTAGATGATATGTTGATTATTGACAAGGATGTCCCAAAGATCAATAATTTGAAGAACGATCTTAGCAAATGTTATGTTGTGAAAGATTTAAGCCCAACTAAGTAGATCCTTGGTATGAGCACTTATTAGGAGAGAAGTTCCAAGAAAGTATGGTTGTTGTAAGAGAAATATATTGAGAAAGTGTCGGAGAGGTTCCACATGAACCAAGCTAAACCAATAACTTCACCACTTGCTAATCACTTCAAGTTGAGCAAGGAGCAATGCCCTTCAATAAAAAAGGAGAAGGAAGAAATGAGTAATATTCCATATGCTTCAACAATAGAAAGTTTGATGTAGACTACGATTTGCACAAGACCAAACATTGCTTACACAATTTGTGTTGTGAGCAAATTTCTCTTCAATCTAGAAGGAGAGCATTGGGCTACAGTTAAATGGATTCTTAGGTGTCTTCGAGGAATTTCCAAACTCTCACTTTGTTTTGAAAGTGGAAAGCTTGAACTAGAGGCTATTTTGATGCTGATATGGCTGGAGATGTAGACTCTAGAAAATCCATCTCGGGTTATTTGATAACCTTTGTAGGAGGAGCTATGTCTTGGCAATCAAAGTTACAGAAATGTGTTGCGCTTTCAACAATGGAAGCAGAGTTCATTGCAACAATTGAAGCTAGTAAGGAATTACTGTGGATGAAGAAATTTCTACAGGGGCTTGGGTGTAAGCAAGATAGGTATATCTTATATTGTGATAGTCAAAGCACTATACATCTCAGTAAAAATGCTTTTTTTCATTCAAGGTCAAAGTATATTAACATGAGGTATCACTGGATACAAGATGTATTAAATTCCAAGCAATTGGAAATGAAGAATATTCACACAAGTGAAAATGGTTCAGATATGATGACAAAAACTATATCCAAGGATAAGATTGAGATCTGTTGAGAAATTGTTGGAGTGGCTAAGCCCTTCATGTAGTTGGGAGGGGGAGATTGATGTGTGTGGGTCCTTCCAACATGAAGCCTAGAACACATTGATATATAAATAAATAAAAAGGAGGGGAAGGAAGGCTGCTTGCTAAGCCAACCAAAATTAGCCACCCACGTTAGTTGCTAAGTTAGGCAGCCTTCAACAAATGTTGCCTAAGTTAGGTAGCACAAGTAGTTTCCCTTGGCTATAAATCCAAGGGAAATGGCAAATGGGAGTAGGGGCAGAGGAGAAGCCAACGGCCAAAATGAGAAAGAGAGGCCAAAGGGAGAGATACACAAATATGCCTTGTGAGCTTGGATTTCTAGGAATTTTTTTGAAGGAGGTGTGAGATTTTTCCTTATTGTTTCAAGAATATTTTTCATGAGGGTGTGTATCAATTTTGCATACCTCTAGTAATTAACTAGAAAAACATTTTTGTATTTCTACTATTTATTAGTAAAAAAAGATTTTTTGGAGTTGGCCTAAGTGTAAACCATACAAGTCCTTACAAGTCCTTGTTTTGTTGGGTGTTATTATTTTGCACTTTAGTCCAGCGGAAAAATCCTGCACAAGCTAGTTCGTGGTGTTGTGCGCTCCTTTTCCCAACACACAACTTCCTACCACTTCCCTGCACCCCACTGCACAGCTTCTTCTGGTTTTATCATGGAAGATTTTTGCAGTTCCTGAATTATGCATCTGTCTGCAACGTTTTCAAAATAGATTTCGATATGCAATAGTTTATTCAGTGCACAATAAAATTTCAATTTCATGTTCAGTTTCATTACATTTGGAGTACATTTTTCATGACGTCGGTTGCTGACACCAAATTCCATGATTTCAAGTGGCCGTTCCAAACATTCTTCATACGGATAAAATTTTGAAAAACATTAGAGCTCATGTATGTAAATATTGTTACAGATTCCAGACCTATTCGTTAGGATTTCCGTCACGGTTAGTGGGGTTGCCGGGTTGAGCTACATGTTATCTCCAAACCCGTGACTCTCAAATCAGTCAAAGGCATTTTGATGTAAATTATGTTTTGCTGCAATAGCACAATCTTGAATTTGGTCAAAAGCTAACCGAGCATGTTCTCAAAATTAAAAACAAAAAGGGTTGCCCAGGTAGCGTCAGGATGCAGTGTTCCCAACCAAGCATAGACAGTCAAGATTTCTGCAAAACAGAAGATGGGGATTTCACGTGGGTAGATGAGTTTGCTGGTTTGCTTAATCCTTGAATCATAAATGAGTGAAGGTCAGTACTTAGTACCGACCTTTTACTCTTTCGCGGAGATCAATAAGGACGGATTATTACTTGTTTTTGCACTTTCTAACTGTGTTTGGAATTCTGGGGAGCAACATTGATTCAAAATTAATTCACCGTTTTACAGAGAGCTGGGCAAAATCCAGCCGCCACTTTCCCATCACTATTACGCGTTCCGACTTTCCTGCGGTTAAATCTGTCAATCGTGCCGCTACATCTGTCAATCGCGCATAACTTGGGCATATCTAATATGATCGACTAGCCACAACCTTCTTGGAAATCGATCGATATTCTTATTACTCCATCAACAGCTGAAGTAATCAGTGGTCCGCGGCAATTGCACCCAAACATTATGGATTGTTATGTCATTTCAGCAAGTTCACCGCAAAAACGTAATTTACAAGGCAAGATGCAGTGGCTGGTCACGGACATTTGACTCCACAGGATCAGAGAGCCCAAAGTAAGTTAAATCTTGAAAGTTTTCTCTCTCTTTCTTTATTTTCTTTCTTTCTTTGTTTGGTGCAGTGAAAATGTCCCACACCTACACAGCCAACACACACAGACCTATCACCCACACCCACTGATTCTTTTCCTGCAACAAGATATATATCTCTACTAATCGTGCTAACTACATCTCTTTTCTGTTGATCTTGTTAAATTCAGGAACAGATAAAGAACGAAAGAAAACAGAAAACACAGGCAACACACACATTTGTGTGGCATTTAAGCAAGCACACCACCGGAAATGGAGATACATGAGAATTGTTATTAAAGAATAATTGTTAGATACAATTATGGAAACAGCAACGTTTTTGGGCCCTTACCGAAGAGAACGGAAACTAGATCAGTAACTACTGGTTAACTATTACTTTAACTGCTGTTAACTACCGCTAACTATTGCTCACTGCTGTTAACTACTGCTCTAACTGCTGTTAACTAGCTATGACCCGTGTTGGATCAGTCACCACTTAACCTAACAATCTCCCACTTGGAGACTAATCAAACAAAAAACAAGGCATCCTCATTGCTAACCATGGAGGCCTGCTAAGGTTGTGCAAAGTTTCAGCTTAGCAAAGGTAACTACCTTGGTTAACATGTCTGCAGGGTTTTTGAATCAGGAATCTTCCTTAGCAATAATGTTCCATCATCTATCAATTCTCGGATATGATGATACCTCAGCTAAATGTGATTGGATTTGGAATGAAAAACTGGATTTTTAGCTAGATGTATGGCACTTTGACTGTTAGTGAAAAGCTCATTGCTGTCCTGTGTCTTACCCAATTCTTTTATAAGACCCTTCAACCAGATCATCTCTTTTCCAGCTTCTAAGATAGCCATATATTCTGCTTCTGTGGTTGAGAGAGCAATGCTCTGCCGAAGTCGAGACATTCAGCTCACAACCGTGTTGCCCATGATAAAAAGAGAACCAGTGGTGCTCCTCCTGCTATCCAAGTCACCTCCCAGATCCACATCAGAAAAACCCTGTAGAGTAATGTTGCTCCTTTTAAAACAAACTGTCATACCTGAAGTTCTTTTCAGATATCTTAGGAGCCACTTTACAACTTCCCAATGTTCCCTTCCTAGATCAGACATAAACCTGTTAGCAACTCCCACTGCATGAGCTATGTCTGGCCTGGTACATACCATAGCATACATCAAGCTTCTAGCTACTGAAGCATAAGGTACTTTGGCCATGTGTTTTCTCTCCTCATCTGTCTTTGGTGCCTGCTCCTTGGAGAGATGAACATGGCTTCCCATAGGAGTATTTCTGATCTTGGCATCATGAAGACTAAACTTTTTCAGCAACTTTCCTATGTACTTTTCTTGAGATGGCTTCAGCAATCCTCTGATCTATCTCTAGATATTCTCATTCCAAGTATCTGCTTAGCTGACCCCAAGTCTTTCATCTCAAATTTTCTTGCCAATTGCTGCTTTAAGTTATTGATCTCCTTCATGCTAGTCCTTGCAACTAGCATATCATCAACATATAACAACAATATTATATAATAGTTATTAGTATTCTTGAAATAGCAGCAGTGATCCATCTCGCTTCGAACAAAGCCATTTTTACACATAAATCCATCAAACTTTTTGTACCATTGCCTTGGAGCTTGCTTCAACCCATACAGGCTTTTCTTCAATTTACACACCAAATTTTCCCTCCTTGGAACTTGGAAGCCTTCTGGTTGTGTCATGTAAATGTCTTCTTCGAGATCATCATGTAGAAATGCAGTTTTGACATCTAGCTGCTCTAGATGCAAATCATCAGCAGCCACAATACTTAGCACTACTCGAATGGTAGTCAACTTTACTACAGGTGAAAAAAATTTCTGTGTAGTCAATTCCATTTTTCTGTTGGAAACCCTTAACTACTAACCTTGCTTTGTATCTTTTGTTGCCATCATGTTCTTCCTTGACCCTGTACACCCACTTATTCTGCAATGCCTTCTTTCCTTCTGGCAACTCAGTTAGTGTCTATGTCATATTTTTGTGGAGTGACTTCATCTCATCTCTCATAGCCACCTCCCACTCAACACAATTTGTTGCCTGCATTGCTTCATCCAAACATTCTGGTTCCCCAGCATCAGTTAACAATAAGTACTGTAACAAGAGAAAGTACTTTCTCTAGGCTTTGGTGTTCTTGCAGACCTTCTCAACTGAGGCTCTGGTGTGGTTGTTTCTACAATGTCATTTTTATTTTCAGCTATCCTGTTTCTAGGATTTGCTTGAATCCTTCTATCCACATCCCTCTCAGATATCTCTTCCAGTTCAGCCTTCTCACATTCCTTTTCTTGCTTCTCTGCAATGTTGGATTCTAAACTGAACCTATCCTTGTACACCATGTGTTCATTAAAAATGACATCCCTTTGTCTTATAATTTTCCTATTTTGATCATCCCAGAAACGATAACCAAAATTATCGGAACCATAGCCAATAAAATAACATTTCTTGGCTTTAGGATCTAGCGTATCTCTATCATTTGAATCAATATGCACATACGAGACACACCCATAAATTTTTAAATGTGAAAGATTTACCTCCTTCCCAGTCCATACCTCCTCTGGTATTCTGAACTCCAATGGAACTGAAGGTGCTTGATTAATGAGGTAGGCTGCTGTGTAAACTGCATCTGCCCAAAAGAACTTTGGTAGCCTAGAGTGTATTCTCATGCTCCTAGCTCTTTCATTCAAGGTTCTGTTCATCCGTTCAGCAACACCATTTTGCTCTAGCGTTCTTGGAACTATCTTGATCATCTTGATCCCATTTTCTGAACAGAAATTCTTGAATTCTTGGCTGTCATATTCCCCTCCATTATCTGACTTTAGACATTTTATTTTTAAACCAGTCTGATTTTCTACTTCAACTTTCCACCTTTTAAAAGTAGCAAACACATCGGATTTATTTTTAAGAAAATAAACCCATACCTTCCTAGTGGAATCGTCAATGAAGGTGACATAATAACTTGAGCCTCCAAGAGACTTCACTGGAGCTGGTCCCCATACATCTGAATGCACCAGTTCAAGCTTTTCAGTTTGTGGTATCCTCCCTATCTTTGGAAAGTAACTCGTTTTTGCTTCCCATAAACACAATCTTCACACAAGCCAACATCATCACACTTAAACTTTGGTAACTTTCCCTTTGAAGCTAACAACTTCATACCTTTTTCGCTCATGTGCCCAAGTCTTCGGTGCCATAGGACTGAATCACCATCATAGTTAGCAACTGCAATTGTATCTTTCTTTGATGTAGTAATGTATAATGTTCCCACCTTATTGCCTCGTGCAACAACCAAGTTTCCCTTGGTAATCTTCCATGATCTATCACCAAATGTTGTTGTATACCCATCCAAATCCATCTGACTCATGGAGATTAAATTTTTCTTAAGTCCAAGAACATGTCTTACATCTTGCAATTTCCATTGTATCCCTTAGGTGGTTTTTATTTGAACTTCACCCTTCCCCACAATATCCAAAGGTTCATCATCTGCAAGATAAACCTTTCCAAACTTCCCTGCAACATAATTGTGTAACAATTCCTTGCATGGAGTGGAGTGGAATGAAGCACTTAAATCCAGAATCCAAGATTCAATGGGATTGTCCACACAACAAATCAAAGCATCAACAATAATCTCCTCTGCTGCATTCGCTGATTCATCATTTTGAGTGTGATTTTTCTTCTTCTTTGGTGCCTTGCACTAATTTCTAAAGTGACCCTTCTTGTCACAATTCCAGCAAACAACTTCCCTGTGATTTTTAGATTTTCCTCTACCTCTGGACTTTGATCTACCATTACCATTGTACTGTCCGAAATCGTCAGTCTCTGGCTGGAATGAAATAAAGACCAGGGGATCCCGAGACAAGCACATAAGACCCTACCTTCGCTTGAGGGCAAGCTGGAATTAACGAAGGCAGAGTACCTCGAGTGGTCTGCACGCGGATCAGACAAGGATTTCCCCGAGTGTATACCGATATATTGTACGCCGGGTTATATGTAAACAACGTAACTAATGTAAAACTGAGCGTAAATGTATAGGAATGTAAACGATGAGCATGCAGTAATGAACGAAAAACTGTAATAAATCTTAGCAAAGAAATGTGGCAATATTATTGCATAATAGGAGTTACAATGCACCGGTCTTAACACAGTTGTGGATCTGACATAAGGCGGACGAAGAGCCCTGGTGAATGCAAGGGTGTGACAGCGTGTTGGGTTCAACTGTAGGCACAGCGTAAAGGCTATATGTTCAGCGTACAGGGTTGAAGTCCAGCGTATAGTATGCAGGTTTCTCAATTTTCTTAATGTGGTCTGCCCTGATTTTTTGCCAAGATGCCTTCCAGTTTTTCCCACTCGGATCTGGTCAAAAATCAAAGTTTTTATACAGGTTTAGACATTAGACTCAGGTCTGAAAGGGGATGAGTGGTTGTAAGGTGAGAAAAAATCGGATCGGGAGACAGGTGGTGCGTTGACCGAGTGCAGGATATGTTACAATTGTACAGCGTATAGCATGCCAGCGTACAGGATGCCAACGTATAGCATGCTAGCGTACAGGATGTCAACGTACAGCATGCCAGCGTACAGGATCTCAACGTATAGCATGCCAGTGTACAGGATCTCAGCGTACAGCATGCCAACGTACACCAAAAATGTACCTAGCGTACACACATGAAAATGCTTCATTTTAAGGTCAAAAATTGATTTTTGGGTGCCTGAGAGCTACTGGGGACCCTGGGGAAGGTCCTGGGGGGTCCAGAAGCTCAGTTCTGGCATGTTTTGACTCATTTCTGGGGCCCAAAAGTTGCTCTACACTGGGCGTAGAGGAATGAAAGACCACCATTTGGAGCCCAAAATTTGATTTTTAAGTGCTTGAGAGCTACTGGGGACCTTGGGGAAGGTCCTAAGGGGTTCAGACGCTCAGTTCTATCATGTTTTGACTCATTTCTGGGGCCCAAAAGTTGCTCTACGTTGGGCTCTACGCTGGGCGTATACGTTGGGCGTAGAGGAATGAAAAACCATCATTTGGAGCCCAAAATTTGATTTTTAAGTGCCTGAGAGCTACTGGGGACCCTGAGGAAGTTCCTAGGGGGTCCAGACGCTCAGTTCTAGCATGTTTTGACTCATTTCTGGAGCCCAAAAGTTGCTCTATGCTGGGCTGTACGCTGGGCATGTGTAGGCCAGCATACAGGATGCATAGTTAGTGAAAACCAAGTATTTTGAGCTCAAGATTTGCCAGGTTTGATACCAGATGTCATTGTAGTCTTCTACGGGTCTCAGGAAACCGTTTCTTGTTGAGTTTGATTCCATTTGAAGCTGTTTGTGAGGCCCTCAAGCTTCAGTCATGCTGGGGAGCATCATGACTTCGCTCGACTCTTGTTGGAGAAGTACTAAGCTCAGAATTTTTGTGGTGTTTCAACCATGGTTTTGACCACGTTGTGAGCTCCTACCTCTGCTTTCTGTATTCAAAGCAGACCTTGAGGATTCGCTTGACTCCCTTCTGCGAATGTCCTCACTAAGAATCAAGTCTCGAATATCATTTAACTTTAATTTTAAAGTACCTGATAAGCTACTCACAGCAGTCACTGTTGCAGACCAACTCTTTGGTAAAGATGACAGCAAAATCAACGTCTGGATTTCGTCCTCAAAAGTGATCGCCACTGAATTCAATTGATTAATTATCGTATTGAATTCATTGATGTGATTTGTAACTGATGCACCTTCACCCATCTTCAGATTGAACAACCACGCATCAAATATACCTTGTTTGCAGCAAATGGCTTTTCATACATACTTGACAACGTTTTCATTAACCTGTAGTGGTTGTCTCATTAACAATGTTGAATGCGACGTTTCTTGCCAATGTCAATCTAATCACACCAAGTGCTTGGCGATCTAAGAGATTCCAATTTTCTTGATCCATTTGATCTGGCTTCTTCCTAATAGTGGTTTATGCAACTTCTTTTGATACAAATAATCTTCAATTTGCATGTTCCAGAACCCAAAGTCTGTTCCATCGAATTTGTCGATGTGGACTTTCCCATCCTCGGATGTCATTGCGATACCAATTGTTAAATTCAGGAACAGATAAAGAATCGAAGAAAATAGAAAACACAGGCAACACACAGAGCTTTGTGTGACGTTTAAGCAAGCACACTATATTCTTTTAAATATTGTAAAAAAGAGGCCAAAATTCGTATTGGTATGCTACCATGCTTCTGGGACAAACATGGCGTCATTCAACATAAGCTAAAAATATTAACACAGTTTTAGCATTTTCTTCTGCATAGTCTTGTCAAAATGCCATGCAAAATCTTGTCCAAATGCTGGCATTTTGTCAGGTAGTGATGTATTGTAGCTGGAATAGTGCTCTGAACAAGAGTTTTGATTTTCTCAAAGACTGACATGTATGACTCTCCCTCACCGTGACAGTAAAGGATCAGGCTTCAGAGCCCTTATTCAAAAAATGGAATAATTGGCTCTCTTGGTGTTCTGCCAGGACATGTAAGGCTGCATATTTTGGTCTATCAATGGTAGAGGAATGGCCAGAATTCTTTAGTGTAATGGCCCGTATACAACAGGACTGGTTCAGAGCATCCACTCCATCAAAGTCCAAAATTGGATTTCAGCCTTTTTCTTATTCCTTTTCAGTCAATTTTTTTTGCCCTGCCTTTTGCTTTTACGTGTAAATAATTGCTATAAAAGAAAATGTGGCTAGTGACAACCTGCAACCGACAGAAACATAAAGGGCTCATGATTTGCATCAGTGATGTGTAGGGTCATGGCAATCCACAGCATTTTGAGATTGCCTGTTCTACTACTGACATGGTCCTTAATTAGGCCTTTGAAAAGCATTTGCAGAGAATATTATCAGAGATGGGGGAACCAAAAGTTCACAGGCCCAAGCATGCCATGTTTTAAAATCATGCTCTGCAGCTGCTGCTGCCACCGCCTTCTCGTTGGTCTCCATTGAAGCTTTTGAGAGTGGAAGCGGTGAAGTTATTATGGTTGTGGTTTGGCTTGCTTTGTTTGAGAGAATAATTCTTCTTTTGCTTTGCAGGAAAAGGCGTTCTATGATCCCTCTTGTGTTTTTTTATTCGGGATTTTCTAAATAAAGCTTTCCGTGTTGTGGGTATAGACGGGTTGCTATTAGTAGAGTTCACCCTGGCAGTTTTGTTTTATGAATTTGTGCCTCAGGAAGACCGGTTTCAGGTTGTTCGTGCCCTAGACAGAGCTTGCTTCTGATTGTTGCAACTGGTGTGCAGAAACATCACTACCCACCAGTTGCAACACCAGTTTTTGTGGGTGCTGTGATATTGCAGAACCTTCAATCTGATAGCAGGGCCCTGGAGGCCTTCAGGGATGCACTGGGAGGGGCACAGCTGAAGTGGGTACCAAACAAAAACGCCTGCAAATGGACCGGTGTCAAGGTCCAGGCCGGCTTTGTGGAGGGTTATTCCGCTGTTTTTTCTTTTTCCTTTTGGTAGAGTTATTCCGATTCATGAAGGAAAGTTGTTACACTGTGCCTGTGCCTGTGCCGAATGAATCAGCTTTGCGGCCTGCGCACTCTCATATTGCAGCACAATGCTTCATGGATGAGCTCCCGGGCCTTGGCCTTCCCCTCTGGATCAGTTCAATGTCTCAGACAACAACTTCACAGGGCAAATCCCCAACTCTCTCAGCAAATACGGCAGCAATGCTTTCCTCAACAATGCAGGCCTCTGTGGTGGCCCTCTGGTGGCCTGTGAGGATCTATTCCACTTCTACATTCAGGAATGAAGAATGACGTTGGGCTATGTTAGAAGCTACAAAGGTAATGTAGATTCTGTTATGTGTATGTTTACGTGTTATTTGTTACTATTTTTGAATTTGGTTCTCATTGTATTTCATTTCAGGCTCCAGCAGATAGCAGGTTGTCTTATCTTCATGAAGCTGATGAAGAAAAGTTGAAGATTTTAAAGCAGTTAGAGCATTTACAGGTTATTTGTGTTAGATATGGCATTTGTAGATTACTAAATATTTAATTTGTGTAAATTGTCAATTATTTCTTGTTCGTGTGACATTCATACTGGCTGTTTTTCTTTGTCAACAGGAAAAGTTAAAGGAAGATGCACATATTGTTAAATCAAAGCCTTATCGTCTACTTCAGGATCAGTTGAAACATGAAAAGATGAAGATGAGAGGTATCTTAGCAGGGTAGAGTTACTACAGGTAACAAATACTCTTGTCATGCATATAACGTCTTTCTACTTGGTTATTGATACTATTGGGATTTTTGTTTTTTGAATTTGTAAAATATTTTATAATATGTTTCAGGCTGGAAGAGACAATCTTCTGCGTTGTGAAAAAGAGGTGAGCATGAAACTTGAAATCAACTGAATAGCGCAACTGCCACTGCTGATGCCCAGATAGCTGAACTGGAAAGCAGGTTGCAAGAATGCATGGATGAGAGGAATAATTTTGAGACCAGTCAATGTTTCATTTGTTGTTCGTAATCAGATGCATATTTTGAAAACTATTAAACCTTAACTCACCCTTGTTAAGGTAAAAATTGTTGAAAGTAGTGCTTCCACAAGTATTGGAATTAGTCTGCCATCAATACAATGTTTATTTAGTGTAATAGAAAATATTGAAAAATATAAATAATATTCCTGTGCATTGGATTGTTCTTTCTATGGTTCAGTTTACGGTTTCTGTGATATTAGATTTGTATGGGCTAAATGTTTGTGTATACATGTTGGAAGTAACTTTCAGTTTACAGTTTCTTTGATATTTAGATTTGCATGGGCTAAATGTTTGTGTTTATATGTTGGAAATAATTTTTACTTGGTGTTTTTATTGACAGACAACTGAATGCAAGAGTCTATCGGATAAGTGCATTGACCAAGCTGGTGAAATTAAAAAACTTAAAGGCAGAGGTATTCTTACTAATGTTATTGTAGATTATGTTTTGGCATCTTCCTTGTTGTTTGAGTCCTTGTTTTGTCTTTTAAAAATGTTTTATTCCTGTTTTGTTTGCAAATTATGGACGATACAACTATTTACTGGTTTAGCTAGTTCATTTTCAGTTGCACCGTTGCAAGAATTCATACGTATTAAAGCTTCTATGGTGCCAGAGCCACCCTTTTTTCAATTTTCAGAATTATTAGTTGAACCTTCTGATACAAACTATACCCGTAGATTAAAGAGCTGCAAGAAATAGAACAGGAGCTGAAGCTGATATTAGATATGTATGGTCGTGAATTTGCTAATTCTAGGTATTGATTTTCTGGTAGTACACAGCAAGAGCCTTGGCAATGCTTTCGTGAATGGCGTGTAACCTCCTCTCCCTTAACCCTAATATTCATGTCGACATTGGGAAAGAGGGTGGCTGAGCAGAAGAATTGGCTCGTAACCCTTTTAACATGGGATCTCAGGTTCCACGAGCTTGATTGGGCAGTCATTGATCTTGATGAGGCCGTGCCCTTTTTTGTAGGAGGTTACTGCAACGGCTGTTTTCAGATGGCCAAAACATTGGATAGCCTGAGTGCTTACCTTTTTCTTCTGCCTCGCTCCTTTCTTCAGCTGTGGTCGCAAATGTGCTTGCTCTTGCTCCTCGTCTGCATTTGATTTGAATTTATCTTCAAAGAACTTAAAAGTTAACTATGGTTGTGTTCGGCCCTGTCTTGGAGAAACAGTTAAATGTCAACTTTAGTAGGCTTCAGGTTATGCAGATTCCTAGCTTTTCAAGTGGTTACACATTCTTAGCGTTTTTTATTTTTTGTTTTTGTTTTTTGGACCTTTGCATGTGGTTATTCTGAATGTTTTTCAAGTTTGCTATGTTTTCTTGCTGGAATGTTGGGAATGGGGTGGTGTTTTTAGGAAACCACGTAGCTTTTTTTATTTCTAAAGCGTTAGAGAAGGGAATCTGGTTATTTTGTGGAGATGCTGAGCATGAGCGAGCTATGAAGCTGTGTTGTCTGAAAGTATATTTGAACCCTTAAAGCAGGGCTGAGATAAAAAATTTTTGTGTGCGGATGCGAATTCATTTTTCGAAAGATATTTGTAATCTGTAGCTCAATTGGATTGCTGATTTTCCACAGCCGCAGAAGACGAATTCGTTTTTTTTTTAAATATTCGTAATCTGTAGTTCAATTGGATTGCTGATTTTCCACAGCCGCAGAAGACTCCACATGATGTCTAGAGCGTGTCAACCAGCACTTTGACCGTCAAGCAAACCAAGCCGAGTGTCTCAACCAGATCAAGCAAACCAAGTGGAGCAATAGTTGAAGAACAACGCAACGCTGAAGGAATATGCTCTATTTTTCCAAACTAATATGCCACCCAAAGCGAGTAAGCAGGAGCTGTGCGCTCCCTATAAGAGCGAAACCAGTGGGAATGATATCTGGCAAAGATACGGCATAATAACCATAGTTACCAGAAATGAGAAATGGAGAAGGTGATGGTGAGGTAAACATGACACAAAAGAAACGGCATAAAGAATCTAAGCAATAATCTTAAAGAGTTTGAATATTTCCATATAAAAAATGAAACAGAAGTGATATGCCAAAGAGAACTACCAATATAACTCATATATTAGGAAAGATATTAGGAAAGAAATTACGGTTTATGGTGAAATATACTTAATTTAAATGTATTTTATTTAATAACTATGGGAAAACTTTTCAGTTTTCTCAGTAAACACCTAAAGCAACGGTGTTTTGAAATGGGTGTCCCAGATTCTGTTGCGGAAACAAAAAAAGAAAAACATTGGCAATCCCTTGCATTTGCACATGAAGGCCATAATTGTAACATGGTGTCTTGATATCATTTCCACTATGGTTTTGCTGTTAAAGTGCCAGCGACAGTTTGAGGGTAGCCCTGCGTTGCACGAGCCATGATGCTTTATCAGGTCAACCATAAAACGTTTCATCAGGGTCATCCATGAAAGAAGTAGAGTCGGTTCTATTTAAGATCTATGATTTATACACTGATTCCTCATCCACAAGTAATAGTCAAGACCAATACAGCCTTTGCCGCAATAATCATAAATTCCAAAAGAAATCAGAAATCCAAGAGGTATTCAGCTCAATCTTTTAGGTAACGTAACGTTACAGGACAATTGCTCTTGAGTTTTCTAATGCATTGGTGCCATTTACACTACATTTATAATATTCAAGATTTTCAGTTGGCCCTCGCATGTGCAATGCTTTGTCATTCTGTCATCAGTTTGGGAGGCTTTCCATTTATGTTCATTATTCTTTTATCTTGTTTGGCAGACTGCAATTTCCCAATTTGTGGTGCAGCATTTGTTTACTTTCTGAACAAACGGTATGCACTGTAAATCTCTGGTCAGAAAACGAGAACACAGCTAACAGAAATGGCTCATTTTTTAGCAGGGTTAGACATACAGAGAAAGAATTAGACCGTAAATATGAAGTCAAAGAACTAGTGGTCGAACCATTGGAAAAGTGAAACTTGTATCAATGCTGGGTAATTCTCACTTTTTAAGAAATTGTTTAAGTCACTGTTGAATAGTCGAAGTGTGTTAGTGGGCAGAAACATGCTTTGTTTTTAGCAGCGTTGATTCACGGTTGCATGTTTAACTGCACGTATAATATGCTGATTTAGAGAATCAAACAATGATGATTTGATTTGATAATTGCAGAATTGTTAAATGTTTATGGTTACTGTTGTAAAGCCTCTCAAAACGACCAAGGGTGAATCTTATTCTACACTACTAGGAGTTCACAGCGCGTGATGTCTGCAATACATACCTACATACTTATTACATTAGTTTTTTAAGTTAGCCATCTTTTATTCTGCAAATAGTCAAGTACACCGTTATGGACGAAAAGCATATCTTGAAATGAAATTAAAGAAAAATGGTTACATTCTAATATATTTTGTGAGTAAATTTTATTTATACCTTTACTTTTATTTTTATTAATAAAATTTTTCATTAAAGCATCAAAGCATTTCTTAATTCTACTTGGGATGAAATCTTTTAGATGATGGCAACGTCCCTGGTTGGGAACATGAACTCTATTCAATATATTGACCTCAATCACAACAAACTAGAAACCAACACTGCAAGTGAACTTGCTCTTCCAAGTCCCGCTCTTACGTTATTTGGATCACAATCATTTATGAAGCCCCATGTTTATAACAACCATCGTTTACGGAACAATGCCATTCACATTGTGGGATGGCTAAATGCAGTGGAGCTTAATCTCTCTTGCTACAATTGGAAATCTGCCTTAAAAAATTGGATATAAGTTAACATTAGTTCAGTAATGTAATTCTTTTGCAAGAAGGGCGTTGAGAGTCATTGAATCATCTTTATCTTTATTTTCTGGATTTTGCTTATAAAAATTTTGAAGGACATATACCATGTAGATAGGATATATTTAAGAACCTAAACAAACTATCTTTCTTTAGAAATCCCCTCCTATGTGGTGGATGCTTTGGTCTCAAAGAATGCAATATATCAAAACACCATACTTCCTACAAGTTCTACTTGAAAGCATTGATATCTAATGTAATTCCTTCACGAGTTGGGCGTTAAAGGGTCACTAAATCATCTTTCTTATCAAAATTTTGAACATATACCATGTGGATAGGGCATATTTAAGAACCTAAATAAACAGTCTTTTCATTAGAAATCCCCTCCTATGTAGTGGATGCTTTGGTCTCAAAAATGCAATATATCAAAACACCAAAATTTCTACAAGTTCACCCTCTACAATCTATGGATGATGAGCATGATTTCCTATGCATTAAATAAATCTGATTCTTGGAATTGCTTTAAGTATGTATTAAACAAGGGACCTTTCAAAACAATGGCATAACCAGTTGAGCTATCTATCATTAGCTATTTTCAAAAAGTAAGATTTATGTACATGAAAATTAGGGGTTACATCTTTAATGCTATGTCCAGTTAGAAACCTTGGTTATTAATAAATTAGGGTGTAAACATAATCCTTTTTCTTTCCTTTCTTTCCCTTTTTATTTATTAAATGTTATCAAAAATAGTTTTTATAATTTATAATGGTTTCACAAAATTTTTAATTAAAAATTAAAGTGAGTACCAGCAGAATATCCAATGAGCCTGTGTTGTCCCTCACCTGGTGCATAATGTAAATGAAATTTTTCCTGGATTTATTTCCTTGTGCAGGGTTCGTGTGTCTTTCCATCAGCCTTTTGTTTTTCTGTCTTTGCATCTGCTTTTTGTTAAGAAAGTTCAATGCTTTTAAATAAAAATAGATTGAACAAAATAGTTAATCATCCTGGGATGCAATAAAAATAAATCATATAAACTTTTTGTTACAATAATAGATGCCTAGATATCTAGGGAAAGGACAATCATATATTATCCTCATAATATGTTGTTGCTTCTTGCTACGGTAAAGTATTGAATCGGAGAAGAGGTGTCCATCAAAAAAGGTGTCTATATCTTTGGAGTGGTAATCATAAAGGTCAGGACGAGAACAGAGCGCACAGATTATATGTTTGATCCTCATCTGGCTTTACCAGATTGGGTAGCCACAGTATTCCAAACATGGGAGATGAAAAAATAGACAAAGTTAAAGAGATTTTAACAGAAGTCGTTCACAAGCAAAGATACTATATTCAGACCATCCACAAAGGACAGGACTCCACTCTATCAAAGATATATAAAGATATATGATTCCTACAGATCCTTCTCATTCATAATTGACATTGAAATCTGATTGTGGTCTCCCGAAAGAATTTGGATCAAATAGCAAGGAAGCTGCAAGCACATTTGCCATTAAATAAATATGGAAAGGCAGAAACAGAAATTGAAGAGGTATGCCGCTTAACCTTTTAACGGTTTTGCACTTTTGCTTTTGCTTTGCTTGCATTGTTGGCCCCAAAAGATTCAGGTTGTTCCATTGTTGTACAGAGGCAGTAGTCTACCGGAAATTTTAGTTTGTTCTCGTGAATTATAGACAAAATTCGAAATTAAAAAAAAATGACGAAAATCAAAGAAAAGAATTGTTATAGCCTGCTTTCTTTTTCACTGCAACCTAATTTCTTCCCGGGAGAATAGAAGCATTCCTAGTTAGTTACTCCGATGCACTTACAATGCATTTACGATCTCATAACATTTTAGTGACTTGATGCATCAATTACAGTTGTGTAATGACTTTATCAGATAATCCAATGCTTTTACCATATTGATTTGTAAAGGATTTTACACACATGATAATATTTAAATTCCTAGTTGAAATTCCAAGTTGAAAGCATGTTCCTTGTGCTTGAATTTCTAGTTGAAAGCATGTTCCTTATTCTTTAAAGCTTATTATTTTGAAGCTTGAAAATTCTGGTTAATATTTGATTCAGTGAGTCAAGACTCTAAACATGAATTTTGCAGGAACATAGCGAACAGCAACATTCTGGTGGGAAGTAATTTGTGAAAGAAGAATGAAAATAACAAGAGGTTACTTAAAGCATAGCATGTGATTAAGAAGTGATTTTATAGGTCATGAGTGGTGGCATATCCCAACACTTTACTATACAAGTCATAAGTGTTCATGCATGACCAAATCGTAGTCTGTGGATCGACAATGTAATTATGCTAGGATTTTATATCAAGTCACCTTGAGTTAGTGAAATTTGAAGGTACGGTTTAACTCACAGTGAGACATATGATAAGTGATGTTGTAAGGTTTTCATTACTCTTAATGATAAACATGATTGAAAATGGAATTAAAGTCTATAGTCCAAGTAACATTGAAATGGAAATCTACTGGAGCCTCGAGTGATGACCATCTAGTCCTAGTTTGCCAATCATGTATTAGACTCATGTAATTGTTACTAGGATTACCAAGAAAAGTCACTATTGAGCAAATCAAGTGAGTCTATTACTGGGTTACCAAACAATTACACTTAACACTTAAAACCAATTCTATCCATTTTGGTTAACTAATGAGCATAAAAAGTAAAATACTTTGGAATGTAAATGATTAAGCTAAGAAAATATAAAAACTATGCTAAGCAAACAATCAAACAAAAGAACCAAGGAAATGCTGCAATGATGTAAAACAGTCTTGATCTTTATTGTTGATGCCGAAGTTAATTCACTTGAATAAAGACTTTGTTCAATTGCTTAACACCACATTGCGAGCATTCATACTATCACTAAAACTACAAAATGAAACTGCAAGAATTTGGGTAAGGATTGACAAAAAATTGTTATTGCATGTGTGTCTAAGTATCAATACTTATAGGATTGCATAGCTCTTGAGATATTGTATCAACAATGATGG
This sequence comes from Gnetum montanum, assembly GCA_015680685.1. Taxonomy (NCBI): domain Eukaryota; kingdom Viridiplantae; phylum Streptophyta; class Gnetopsida; order Gnetales; family Gnetaceae; genus Gnetum; species Gnetum montanum. The sequence continues at coordinate 258,454 of MNCI01000691.1, read as the reverse complement.
AGTATGGGCTACGATATCATTGATACAATATTGTAGTTATGATATTGCACTTGGTAAAAAAATGATTTTATCAATAAGGTTAAACATTTGGGAACAAGGATAAAACTAAATGTAACATAAAGGGTAAATGAAGTTAATAGATAGTGGAAATTGATGTTGTTCCATATAATATGGTTATAGAAGAAATCACATATCTTAATGATAAGCAAAACTTGCAACTTGTTACATGGTTGATAACTTACCACAATAGTTATCAAAGAATAAGAAAATATTGTCATAATCATAAATACAATTCTACTATAATTAAAAATCATGATAAGATTACTAATAATAGTAGTTCATATTTAAGGCATACCAATAGAATAACATATTATCGATTTGAAGATTTCCTGAAACGAAATGTATAAGGATTAGAAATAGGATGTTTTGATCAAATATTGTTAAAACTAGAATCAATTTTCCTTGCTCAATTTTCATGTGCAAGTGATAGAGGGTTCCCAAATTGTACCTTTGCAATATGATATGAGCATGAAATGATACTGTCAGAAAATGTCATTTTTGGAGGAATGTTATTTCAATCCTCTCTTGGTCATAGACAAGGTCTACAAAAACTAAATAAATCTTTGATAAAGTCTTACCAAGGTGAGTACTACTTATTTGTTTAATGCATGGGTGTTGCTATATTAAATTTAAAGGCCCATTTTCAATCTCTTCTAAAACTTTGAAAAACTCTGAAATTACCTAGATGTGATGGAGGATTCATTGATATCCATGGAATACCTGATCTTTTTTATTCATTGAATTGCTTCTTATTGATTTATGAAAGTAAATTAAAATTAAGGTTTTATTATGTCTGAAGACACAAAGGATCTATTGGACAAACATTACATTTGTATCATGAAAGTTAAATATTAATTCAACAAAGTGGCCAATAATACGGGATGCAACAAGAAAAGATCATACAGACATTTTGCTGAAATACTATATTTTTGTATCAAATGTAAGTCTGAGGATGGGAACTAAGAAAAATGTGATGCTCATCCTCAAGATCTCTTGACCTATATAGCCTACATGTGCATTTTCCTTTAGGAAGTTGCATCCATCTTATACTTTCTATCCTAAGATGATTTGAACTCAAATGAAGCTTATAGGACTAAATTTATGTAGTTACCTCTTATGTATTCCAAATAAAATTTGTACTTGCCTTTTATATTTAACCATAACTTTGTTAGAACTTGTTGTTGAACCAACTTTCAAATATGCTTTGGATTACTTCGTATCTCCTCCAATAAGATATCTCAAGTCTTCAATCATTATATTCATTGGAAATACCATCCCTATTTTTTTTGTTTCTTAGAGAACCAAGTTAGAAAATGTGATATATTCCAGTTTTTGAGTATAAGCAATAAATTCATTACTAGCTTCTACTTCTAAACGAAGTAGATTACACTTAATTAGAAGAAAGGAATAGGGTGTTTCTACTTTCACCTTTAATTCATTAGATACAAATATTTTATGTACTCTTTGGATGACCTTTCAATTTTTAGCATTAACGCTTAGTCTCCAAACTTTGTATCCATATAACACACCAGGATAATTGACTACATGAAAGATTTATTCTCGAACATTCTTAGCCCAAATTCCTGGTGCCTTACATTTAGTTGGAACCAAATTTAGCATGTTAAAATGCCAAGCTCATAAACATGAATGCAAATGTTCTAAAGTATCTATTTTTACCAACACAATGTTGCTACTTAACATATTATGCATCAAAAGTAGCTAAAGTGTATCAATGTGGTAGAGAGAGCATTATGTAAAATATTCTTGTTTAAGGTTTATGAATAATTTCAAACTATTATGAAGGTTGTCAATGGACATTGAGATGCCATGAAACTACATAAATTCAATAAAATTGACAAAAGGTTTAGATATCTTTGGTTTTGTTTATGATTTTTACAAACTCTTAGCATTCTTATATGATTAGTTTAGGTACTCCCATTTATGAAAAAAGTAATCATTTGTATGTAATTAGAATGTTTTCATTTCTATTATGAGTAATAGCCCAATTTTTAGATCTATTTCAATTTTAGATTGCTTTAGAATTTTCTTCTCATTTTTAATGTACCCTTCTATTTTACCTATGTAGTTTTATATTATTAGACAAGGACCAACATTTGGAATCATGGTTAAGTGCTTATTTCTAAGCTGTATATCCTAGTTTCCATCTTAAGCTCAAAAGCGGTTAGGCTTTTACTTATCCATTGACTCTCCTAAGACCTCACCTTGACAGAATAAGCATTGATCCTTTGATTGCATGAGGCCAACCTTAATGATGGTCATATTGATTGGGTGGGATCAAGGTAAATGGTTATCATACAATGTTAATAATGATCATAAAATGCATATTCACTATCATCTTGGCGATTACAATGTACCAAAGAATATTGTTAAATATACACCTCAGTTGGTTGTATTAACATGATTTGCATCCCTTAGTATTGGATTCAAAGCCTAGCACTAGCTCCCTATATACCAACTTAGAAGCATATTCCAACTTGGGTCATGTAATTTGAATACTTTCTAAGACATGGTCCTTGGGTTCGTATGTTAACATGGATGCAGTGCAACTATCGTATTTTTAATAGAAATGCAAATGAAGAGACTTTATTATAACACTTTAATTTATTAATAATGAACATGGTCCCGATGACAACAAGAGACTTGAATAGTAAGTGAAAATTGGAAACTAGAAATTTGAAATTTTTATTATGTCTAAGAAATTATAAAGTGTAGAAATCCATTTATTATTTATTAATGCAAAAGCAATAATGCACTTGATTTATTAAATACATGGTAACTTGCAGATAGACTTTAAGACGAAGTTTGTATGAAATATACAACATTAATAATTATGAGAACTTATTGAAGAAATAGAAGAATCGGGTTAATTCGTAAAGGTGGAAAAAAATAATTATGTAACATATTTGGTAAATTAACAAGGGTGAGAATGCATGCTACATAGTAATTAAAGTCTATAGTTAGTTTCTATCCTTCTTAGATGGGTTTAGCCTTTTCTCCTGATTGTTGAACAATAATTCGATTTTAAATGTTTTAGTTTCATGTTCTCTCAATTTTTCTTTCCATCAAGTAGAGAAGCTTTTCCATTGTAGAACAAGTAGTTGGTGCTCACCCATGAAACAAAAAAACCAAAATGACAACAACCAATACTTATCCTTTGAAAAATCATAAGAGATAAAGGTAATTTTTAAGTAGCTCAATGCATGGTCTTATTGATAGAGAGGAAGCTTGACCAGTAGTTATCATGTAGTCCATGTGACTTTTGAGAGGGTCAAGCCCTACTGATTTATTGTGGAACATATCGTCTCTACTGTCTATCTATTTTTAGTTTGGAAAAAACTTGTGAAAAACAGCTATATTGATTTATTATAGAAGATATCATCTATGCTGTCTCTTTCTTTCTGGTTTGAAAGACACTTGAGTAGAATAGCCCATTCTATCATTTTTAATGTATTTGAACTCCTTCAACTACTGCCATGAATGATAGCTTCCTCTCACCATTCATTTCTTATACAATGAATTGTACAGTTGCAAGTTCCAATTAAAGACCATGTCACGAAGGAATCCTGGAAATTTCTTAATTAACCACCACTCTAAAAGTGCTCCATTGTCAACAAACAATCAATACAAAATCTTAAAGCAGCTTTGTACTCACTTTCTGATATGATATCAAATACATAGTAATTGGTCATCTGGTTGACTGGAGGATGCTACCGTGGATGGATGGATGGATTCAACCTGTTACCCTTAACTTTGCAAGGAAGTCTATGAGTAAGAAAAGTCAAGTTAAGTAAAGCAATTCAATGCTTGTAACCTGTGGTCGCTAGCATATCCACACTTAGTGTAGCATGTGAAACATTGCCATGAGTACTCTAACCAACCATTGCCTGTAGGTCTTTTATTTATCCAACCGATGCTAGGGTCTGTCAACCGATGACCCACAACCACTAGCCTTCTAGAGGACTGACTATAGGGACGAACATACCTATGCCACGTACTAGCCGTAGGGATGAACACACCTACGCTTTTCCACTTTTAGGATGAAGCCTGAGACAAGAGCCTCACTGATGTGTCACTGTGGGGGTCTATCCACAACTATCTCCATGATACCTCATCACCAACTAGTCCACATCCTAATGCTAGCACCATCCAACAATGATTGTTATAAGTATCATTGCCAAGACCTCTACAAGTCCAGGCTAGCTTAAGCCAACACATGGCACAAGCAGAACACATCCAAGATAAATATAACATGACCAATATATCCACACCTAACGATCACATTCATTCCAGGAAAACAATACTACAATTCGACAAAACAAAATTTTGCGCGACAACCATACTTCTTGAACTACATGGAATTCCGTAAAAATGACCATTATAATAACCTCTAAAATGATATATGCCCAAAGAGAAAATCAATTTTAAGATTAGAAAATACTTCCCAAGATGATTTGGACGACACTAATTTCATCTAAATTGAACTTTTGGAAGTAAATTTATGTGCATTCAAAGTTTGATTAATAAAATAGTAATTAATTACAGCCAATGATGATTAAAATTTTCCAAATCTCTTGCACCACAATAGGCTCTTAAAATATAATATTCCAACCATGCCAGTCTCATCAACATATTATATTCCACAAGTCCACATCATACCATACATCGTGTATTTATTAATAAACAATTCGCAACCAAAATTGTAAAATTTCAAGAAATATGCAAAACGACATGCCCAAGCTTAATCTTTTAACTATCCACCCCACATGCTCACATTGTCTGATCATATACACTAATCCAGGATAAATATATAGGAAAAAGGTAAAGACAATCGACTAATTAAAATTGTTGCAGTAGAAAATCTGAAAGAAGCATGAAATCCTTAAAAATCTAGCAGAATTCCATTTCACTCCCAACAAGTTTCGCAACCACATAGATACGATTATAGAAATTCCAAATCCAGGTTCAGAGTAGAGAGAAATCCAACCACGAAGCTCAAAATTTAGAAAAAGCATGGAAAAGATGAAGACAAAAGAGAAAATTGAAGGAAAAAAACAAGCTCATGTTCGTTTCTATTTTATCAGATAGAAAATACGAATCCAAAACCCATTTTCTATGGGTAGGCAGTGGGTAAAAAAAAACCAACAATAAAAACTATGCTTAAACATATCTTTTGTTTTTTTTTTAAGTGAGATATTCCCTTCACACATCGCACCTCATGTGCAGAATTTATTTTTATTTTTTACTTTGTTTTTTTTTCACTAATTTTTTTATAAGTTTATCTCTTTATCCCTCCCCCAACTAATACCTTGCATTTTAAACATGCATAACAATCACATCGGGACTCCAAATTAAAATCCATTTGAACCTACAAGATCCTTATCAAACACTCTACAGCTTCACATGCCGAAATCACATCCAAGCATCACACAACATAGCGCTACAATTCAAATGCATAAATACTAAAATCACAAAACCATAAAGACATATCGAATAATGGCTCTTGTACCCCAATCCAACATCCCTACTAGCAACATCACTTGTCTAACACATCACATAAGGCTAGTGTACATAATCATGTTAGTTAAGCATGTAAAGATAATATAATCATTACATATAAAGTGCAATTATAATAAACTAAGGTGTCCCCAATAACCCATCAAGACAACACACATAATGTATAAATCATAATAGTATGACCATATCTAATGTGTTTGCAAGGGATGTAACATTCTCCTCTCTTTGAAAATCTTCCTCCCAAAAGATCTTAGGATGAGCTGCCTGCATCTTAATCTCCACCTCCCAAGTAGCCTCCAAAGCTCCATGTCTACTTCTAATGAGTCAGATTTATTAGCTACATTGATGAGGCCTCATCAACTGGGTCTCATAGATGAGGCCTCCTTGACGCATTGTGTCATGCATCGATAAGGCCTCGTCGACGTAGTGTTCTTTTTTTGCTTATAAATACATGCCTACCAGCCACATTTATGACAATGAAATTTTAATTGTAGTGAAGCTCTTGTAATTTTTTCATTTGAGAGTTAGAATATTTCTCCTAAGTGCCTGCAGCTGGAGTTATTGTGTGTATGGATCTTTATTCGAGCATTGTTGTACCTAAGCATGACAATGTGTGTGGTAATAAAGATGAGCTTTTTGATAAACCTTATAGCATTCTGGATAGATTAAATATTTTATTTATGCATTTAATGTTTTAAATTATTTATTAAACATTTTTTAGTAATTAAGCTAATGAAGTAATTAAGCAAGATAAGCCAGATAGATTAAACACATAAATACGATAGCTTTGTGCATAACACGTATTCGCTTGGTAATCCCAATAGTGTTATTGCTTGGTACACCCAGTAGCATAGTGCTTGGTAACCTAACAGTAGGCACATGGGTTTAGGATGTGTGCGGAAAGTGGGATTAGATGCTTATGTTAGGACTACTTAGATATTAGTTAATTAGTTAAATTAAATTAGTTAATCCAATTACTTTTATCTCTCTTTAAATACCAAAATCATAAAATACAAAATGATAAAAATCAGATGCCTCAGTTACACTTAACCATACCAGTGTATGTCACAAGTGTAATTGGGAAGACAACGAACGACCTTAAGGCAAGGTTCACTTCCTAGAAGATTATTGCATCGGAAACTATAAAGTCCACGGAATTTGATTGGATTGTGCGTGAACGCTTTGTGATTCGTATGGTTGAGCATAGGGGTACCTTGCCAGTCATCATTGGTGTCATTGCCAAGGACTTTGTTTGTTGAAACGTGCGCTATCTAGGATTAGTGAATATTATTTATATTGTAGGATGAACTCAATGTCAACATCACTGTCAACGACATATAAACTACTAAGCACATTGATAATTTTATTCATTTTGCAAAATGTCTTTTTCTTCCTACAAATGTGAAGAAGTCAAACCACCAGTCCCACAAGAGTGCAAAGTGGTACATACTCATCCAAATGAGTATGTACTAGACTTCACCTTCATTCTACATCAGGATGAACAGCTACGATGGTGTGATATGAAGGACAACATTGTCTTACCCCCTGATCAATCTGTGCCTAGGATGTTGTTTGAAATCCTTAAAAAGTTGAACATCTCAGATCTTCACGAGAAATACATTGTGAATGGTTATGACACTCTTGACTACTATTTCACTGAAACCCAATGTAAGCGAGATCGACATAGGGAGAAGCACCGTGAGGTTACGAAGGGGAAACATTTCACTAATCCCTTGTACCTACTAGATCAAGATGACAATGAGGATCCTCCCTTTGAAGGTTCTCAACATGAAGATTCTGCACCCCCTATTGTTGGTAATGAGGATGTGATCCTAAAGTTGTCGTTAACTATTCATAAAACAAGTTTGGAGAAAAGTGATAGTTAAGGTAGGGACTTGGGAAAACATCACAATAACAAAGGATCTAAGGATGGTGGTCATAATGAGCAGAATCATGGTGGTGGACATCATAATGGTGATGGCGGTCCACCCTCCTCTTCATCCAATATCAAACGTCACTCTTCATCTACTAGTTCTCATAGAAGCCATTGTTGAAATAATCATGATGAAGGTGATTAATGAGACAACAGTGACTGTGAAGGCCACCAAGACTGAAGGGATGATTGAAATCATCATCAGCATCATCAATGCAGTAATGATGATGAACCTTTGATGGTGACTTGAAGCATGCTCAACATTGAAGAGGTAATAAAGATTCCAACTAGGCATATGAGAGATAGCTGGATCAAGTGCTTATACATGAATAATATCTCAAGATTTGAGGGAGGATACAACTCTGATCCATAGACACATCTACAAGCTTTCCATGATGCCTGTGCCTTATAGAACATAGAAAATGAATGAAAAAACTCAAGCTCTTCCTTAGGACACTCATCAAGGAAGTTGAAAGCTGGTACCGATCCTTGAAACTAAAATCCATTTGCCAATGGAGTACCATGTTAGAGCTATTTAATGACAAATATTAGACATATTGTAAAGTGTTTAATTTGAGAAGGCAAATCCAAGGCTGGAAATAGGGAACACATAAACCTTTGGATGCCACCATGGGTAGGTACTATTCACTCTTACACCAATGCCCTAGCCATGGTTATTCTTAGAGGAAACAACTTCGCCACATCATAGATGGGCTCAGAGCAAAAACTAGAAGAACTCTTGGGGTATATGGCCAAGGAAGATTGTCTAAATTTTGAGCTCATCGGATCCAAAGGCTGATTGAGCAAGTAGTAATAGAAGAAGGTGAGTTGTGAAAAAGAGAAAGGGTAGAAGAGTATAATAGGGATCCTTCCATCAGAAAATGGGAGGTCCAATTTTGTAACGAAGAGGAGTCACCACTCGATGAAGTAGTGAATAGGAAAACCCTGTCCATCCAAAAATTTTTTTATGATATTTTGGCAAAGGTTAATAAATTATGGAACTCTTTGGATGAAAAATTCCAAGCTACTATGAAGATTATTAAAGAATCCAAAGAGCAAAATAGTTATCATACAACAAGAGGTGAAAATAAGCTGAACGTGCCTACCAAAGAGGTAAGGGTAAAGCTATGGCCATAGAGCAAGTTGTGGAAACCAACTCTAATGATGAAATTGATTATGATATTTGTCAATACGAACATCCAAAACGTTTTTGCCCTATGGTATCACACTTACAAGAGTCTAGGGTGTATGCATTAAATCCTTGATTAGCACATAGGCAAGCACCTAGACGATTGCCTTATCCTCAAGGCAATCCAAGGCAGTTCCACCAACAATAACAAGCTTACTACCTAAGTGGAGCTCCTTAAAACCTTATGAATAATACCAATAATGGTACCAACCACAATTGTGGGGAATGCCACCACCAAGGCATTAGTACCCTTATAGGCAACTAGATTCATACGGGTCCTATGTTTAGCAACCTGTCTCTCCAAGAAGTTTTGCAAGTCATACCTCATTTTAGCATCACTATTACCCTCCATAGTACTGCTAAACACATTCACCATCTACTTAAGGGAAAAACTCATATCCATATCATCCTCTAGATTTGTCTACACACACACCTCCACCTTCAACCTAGCTACCTCCTACTCCATCCATGCAAGGTGAGATTCCTCCACAGCCAGAACAATGAAATGCTATGAGGGCTATACATTCACAATCACCTTTCCAGCCTAGCGATTCAAACAATCAATCTAGAAAAAGATCCTTCTTCTAACCCAGTAGTCCTCTTCAACCCTCATAACCTAGTATGGCTGATCATCCTACATATCTAATAACCTCATCCTATGCATCAACTACCTTTGAGTGTCATTCAAATCAAATGTTACCTCAAATTTGCACTATGATGCTAACTCATGATGTTTTCTACTAGATCAAGGCTGGCAATCTTCCCACCAAAACATCTGACCTAGGAAGTCCACTCATTTACCTGCAGATCACTAGACATGAGCCCTGTAAGGCTCTTTTTAACTTTGGTTTTGGAGTTAATCTCATCTCCCATGACATGTACAAAGCTTGAAACCTACCACCTCTCAAGAAGAGAAACATCCATCTAGAATTGGCAAATCAGTCAATTACTATTCCTCTAGGATTAGTAGAGGACATTGTGACCATAGTTTGTGGGTGATCCTATCCTGCTAATTTTTTGGTGATCAAGGTTGAAAACTACAAAAGTGACTTCCCCATCATTATGGGAAGAGCTTGGTTAAGCATGGTCGATGCATGTATGGGCATAAGGGACCTCTCTCTAGAAATATCCAAAGAAAATGAATTTGGCAAAATAGCGAAGAAGCGTATTCTATGCATTGCGTATAGAGATAATAGGATCAATTGCGTCCAAACGATTTGGTTCATCAAAAGTACATACATTAAAGAATGCAATCAATGTGCATAAGAAATCAATATTCCAAGGTATCTATACATAGCAGCCATAAAACAGGAGGGCACCCAATGGTTAATAGATGACTTAGATAGTAGCACATTATGCATGAAATCAATTAAGAGCCTAACATGTGCTTATGCTAAAAGCATGGATAAAATTGAGCAAGTTCATCCCCAACTCTCTGATGAAGATGATGATACCTGTTAAAGAGAGTTGAAAATCCATGATAACTTTAAGCAGGAGCCCCTAGAGCTAAAAAATTTACTAGCTAGCATGGAATATGCATTTTTAAACAATGGTAAATTGGTCATAATTAATGTCAAATTTGCTCTTAAACAAAAAGAAAAGTTATTAAAGGTGGTTAACAAATGGCCAACAGCCTTTGCTTCATCATATCCTAAGCTAACAGGAATTGATCCAAGGATATGCGACCATTACATTTACACTGACCCAGCCATGAAGCCTAGAAGGTAGCTGTAGAGGTAGCTGAATCCCAAATTGAGGTAGATTGTCAAGGAGGAAATTGAACAACTCCTCAAAGCAAGATTCATTTATTCCGTCATGAATAGTGAGTGGGTTAGCCTACTCGTAATTGTATCGAAGAAAGTTGAAAAATGGTGGGTTTGCATCGACTTTAGGTTTTTGAATATGGCAACATTTAAAGATAATTTTCCATTGCCATTTGTGGATCAAGTGTTGGACATCATATTTGAGCATTGTTATTATAGCTTCTTCGATGGTTATAGTGGCTATAACCAAATCCAAATTGCACCAGAAGATTGGGAAAAGACAACATTCATGAGTTCCTTGGGGACTTTTGCATATTGTAAGATGCCATTTGATCTATGTAATGCCCTTGCAACATTTCAACACTTGGTCCTTAGTATTTTCCAAATAGAAATCAATAATGGTGTTGAAGTCTTCATGGATGAATTTTCCACCTATGGAGCTACATTTGAGCAAGCCTTGGACTACCTTGAGCAAGTACTAAAGAGATGTGTTGAAACAAATCTGTAGCTCAACTCGCAAAAGAGCCATCTCATGGTCCAAGAAGGTATTGTATTGGGGCATACAATCACTTAAGCAAGGATTGAGGTAGATCTAGAAAAGATAAGGGTCATCCAAGGAATAACATGTTAGCCAGAGATAGTTAAAGATGTTTGGCCATTCCTTGGACACATTGGCTACTACCGGTGATTCATAGAGAATTTCTCTAAGATCGAAAAACTGTTGGTAGAGCTTACCAAAAAAGTTGCACCTTTCATTTGGACTAAGGAATGTGAACATGCATTCCAACAGTTAAAAGAGAAACTCATAGAAACACCAATCCTATGAGCACTAGACTAGTCCAGACCCTTTCGCATCATAACAAATGCATCTAACTATGCTTTTTGAGCATTGCTCATGTAGATGGATGATAAGAAATGTCCATACTACATCCATTACGCAAGTTGAAGCATTGTGGAAGGAAAATTTAATTACACCACCACGGAAAAGGAACTAATGGTCGTGGTGTACACTCTTGAAAAGTTTAAATACTATTTGCTTGGCTATAAAGTATTTATGCACACGGATCATAGTGCAATCCACTTCTTCATGAACAAGCCAACGGTGAGCCCTCGTATGATACAGTGGCTCGTGATCTTACAGGAATTTAATCTCATGATGATAGATTAAAAAGAGATTAAAAATGTGATCACTCACTACCTCTCTCGCTTAAGATGGGATAAGAAAGAGGAGGAGAGCTTGCTCTTTGATCAATTTCTAGATGAACCCCTCTTTATAGGAGCATTAAATGACCAAACACCCATAAAAATAACTTGGTATAATGGCATCCTCACTTATCTTCTTAGTTAGAAGATGCCACAATATCTTGACTTTAGAAAGAGGCAAAAATTTCTCCATTGGTCCAAATATTTCTTTGAAATCAATGGACATCTTTACAAGGTGTGCATCGATGGCCTGATTTGTTGGTGTTTCCTTGATGAAGATCAACTGTGCATTCTCTAGAATGCTCATGAAGGGGCTTGTGGAGGCCACTATGCAAGGAGATGCATAGCTATAAAAATATTGATGGTAGAATACTATTGGCCTATAATCTTTAGAGATGCCCACCAATTTTTCCAATCTTGTGAACGTTGTCAACAAGATGGGGGGATGACCACTATCATGGAAGATTCTCAATAGTGGATTCAACCATTGGAATCTTTTCACATATGGGGCATTGACTTCATGGGTCCCATCACACCCATGTCCAATGGAAAGGCATATATTATCATAGTAATTGACTACTACACAAAATGGGCAGAAGCAACAACTATTATTGATTGTACATCATCCATTATTGGTATATTTATATAATAAAATATTGTAAATAGGTTTGGGGTGCCATGTTCACTTATTTCTAACATTGGAAATCATTTCATAGGTGGCAGTTTTAGAAAGTTAATGCAACACTTGAGCGTTGAACATAAATTAACAACAACCTACTGCCCCCATGCCAATGGTGAAGCAGAGGTAACCAATTGAGAGATCACAAAAATATTAACATGGACCATTAGCAAATATAGGAAAGATTGAAGTACAAAACTTAACGACGTCCTTTAGGCTTACCATTTAACATAGAAACTTTCTATTGGCTACTCTCTCTATGAGTTAGTGTACAGAAAACTTCCAACACTCCTGATTCAATCTGAGCTTCGTACACTCTTAACAACCTATGATTTGAATCATGACCTAAGTCTAGCATAGAAAGAAAGATTGATCAACTTGAATGTGCTAGATGAAAACTGATTTGTGGCCCTATCTTTGAATAAGGTGCACAAGGTATTCAACAAGCAATGTCATGATCTCAGAATAAGGAAAGTAAAACTTCAACGAGGAGATAAGGTTCTCTATTGGAACCCCACACATGGACCCCAAAGGGAAAAATTTCAAAAATTGTGGGAGGGAACTTATATAATTGATCAAACCTTTCCCTCTAGGGCCATGTTAATCTACAAGCCTAAAAGCCCAAATAAAAAGTAATTGGTCAACATCCAACAAGTAAAACCTTTCCTTGAACCAAGACAACCAGTGCAACTACCACCTCGGTAGATGGACAACCACATTCCATTTTTTGAATCTTCTATTTTCAACTCAATCATGGGGGAGATAGCCACCCATGCTAACAATTCATATGGCTTCTTAGTACAAAGCAAAGATTCGACTAAAGGAGTTGTAGATAGAAGAGATGATAGAATACATGGAGTTGGCCAATCTCTATTATGCAAACTTGGCAATGCTAACTACTAGATGACTATATTCAGAGTTAGAAAAACAAGTGGCTAGCTTGTATTTACTATATGAGGTAGAGTTCAAGCATCATAAAGACACCAAGTAGAAGCTTGAGATTGCAAATGCTGAACTTGGAGGTTCTTAGAACATGATTCATGGATCAAAGATCAACCGCTAAGAACTTAGCCAAAAGGATGAATGATTACCATGAGTTGAAGGATATAGTCAGAGTGTTTGACATTGAATGTAAACAATTTGTCACTTGGTTTATCAATGTGAAGGAGTTCTTTTCAGCAATCCCATGTCCCTAGGATGTGCCTAATTGGACCCACATTGGGGAAGCTGCATGGATGGTGCACGATCCTAGAAGTAAGGAGGAGAAGATGAAAGCATTGCTAGATGCTTTCTACCTTCCACCAAAAGTTGTAGTAATAGCAGAACAACCATAGCTGCCTTGACCATCGCATGTGCATGAAGCCGGTGAAGGTTCCTCAGAACCTTAAGAGCCACCATTGCCTAGGATTGTTTGATCTTCTCCACTAAAATTTGCATCATTAAGAAATGTGTTATCCAATTTTGAAGAATCATGTCATGGTGTTTAATTTTGTCTCATGAACACTATCATTTTTGTAATGTTTTGATCCGCACACTCAGGTACTTCATTTTTGTCAAGTTAGTTTGTTTTATTTGTGAAAGGTTAGTCAATAATCCCATACCTTCCCAATTTTGTAAAAGAACTCAAGGATAAGTTTTTATTTAGTTGTGGGGGTATGATGAGTCACATTTATTAGCTGCATCAATGAGCCCTCATCGATGCAGCCTCATTGACTAGGCCTTGTCGATGAGGCCCCATTGACAGAGTGTTCACTTTTTGGCTATAAATACGTGCCTACCAGCCACATTTATGGTAATGAGATTTCATTAGTAGCGAAGATTTTGTAGTTTATTCATTTGAGAGTTATAATATTTCTCTCGAGTGCCCACAATAGGAGCTGTTGAGTGTACAAATCTTTATTGAAGCATTATTGTACTTAAGCATGAAAATGTGTGCGATAATAAAGACGAGCTTTCTGATAAACCTTGCAGCATTATGGATAGATTAAATATTTCATTTATGAATTTAATGTTTTTAATTATTTATTAAATGTTTTTTAGTAATTAAGCTAATGAAGTAATTAAGCAAGATAAGCCAGATAGATTAAACACATAAGTACGATTGCTTCGTGTGTAACACGTATTAGCTTGGTAATTCCAACAATGTTATTGCTTGGTACACCTAGTAGCATAGTGCTTGGTAACCCAGTAGTGGACACGTGGGTTCAACATGTGTGCAGAAAGTGGGATCAGATGCTTATGTTTAGACTACTTAGATACTAGTTAATTAGCTAAATTAAATTAGTTAATCTAATTACTTTTATCTCTCTTTAAATACCAAAACCATAAAATAAAAAATGATAAAGACTAGATGCCTCAATTACACTTAACCATACTAGTGTATGTCACAAGTGTAATTGGAAAGGTGATGAACAACCTTAAGGCAAGGTTCACTTCCTAGAAGACTAGTGCATTAGAAACTATAAAGTCCACAAAATTCAACTAGATTGAGCATGAGCACTTTGTGATTCATATGGTTGGGTGTAGGGGTACTTCACCACTCATCAACTTCATAAAACCTTAAGAATAGGCAAAAATTTATTGCGTAGTTGTCGCAACATGCGATGAATGTATCCTTGAATGATCAATCACATGATGTTCATTAGGTACATAACATCATAGCATATATGCATGAAACACATCATGTACACGTGCTAAATGAGGAGGTAATGCTTTTTGATAGACCACTCCCAATCCTCTATAACACCTGAAAAAGACTAATGTATCTAGGAGCTAATTTCTCTTTTCAGCCAAATCGAGTAAGGTATTTCAAGGAAGAAAAATGAAGAAATACATGATCTCCAACTGTAAAATCTAGTGGTCTTTAATACTAATTAACATATCCCACTTTGGTATCCTGTGTAGCTCTTAATCTAGCTCGTATCTCACGAACCTACTCTATAGTTTGTCTCACTAGATCTATGCTCACTTGCTGATAATCTTCTATGGTATCCCAACATAAAGGTGTTCTACATGATCCACCATATAAAATCTCATATGGTGCTACCTACAAACTTGCCTAATAACTATTATTATATGCAAATTTAGCTAGTGGTAGCATCTAATCCAATCCATCTCTATATTGTAAAGCATAGGCTCTCAACATGTCCTCGAGAATATGATTCACCCACTTAGTCTAACCATCAGTTTGTGGATGATATGTTGAACTTATATTTAGCTCTATATCCATCTCCTTTTGAAATGCCTACTAAAAATATGACATGAATTTGGCAATTCTATCACTAATAGTCTATCATGGCACACCATGCAATTACACTATCTCTACAATAAAGAGATGTGTAGTTTCTACTACACTCATCGATGCTCATGTGGTAAGGAAGTGGATAGACTTTGTCAAAAAGTCAACAACTACTAATATAGCATCATGGCCACAACAAGCTCACAGAAGATCAACAATAAAATCCATACCAATGGCAGCCCATTTCCATTAAGGAATATCTTAGAAATGCAAGTATACTCCAGGCCTCTAATGCTCTATCTTCACTTGCTAGCAAATTAAACATCGAGACACATATGCTCCTACATTCCTCTTTATATCAGGCCACTAATACATCCATCATAAACTCTAGTACATCTTTTGACTACCTAGATGCATTTGGTATTTACTCATGTGGGCCTCATCCATTAATTGACATTGTAGAGCTTTTGGAACACATACTCAATCATCCTTCCATAACACTTCATGACTATCCACGTAGAGAGGTCCATAAAAGGTGATTTGCTGTGTCAATTCTTGACACCATGGATCATGTCATTGTTACTCTTGAATCTACTCCTACAAATCTAAGTATATTTTTAAGCTATTAAGCTTACTTGCAATCCTACTCAATGCATCAACTACTTTATTAGTTTTGCGAGACCTATATTTAATAGTGAAATTAAAGTCAACAAGAAACTCCACCCATCTACATTGTTGCAAGTTTAACTATGGCTAGCTCATGAGATGTTAAAGGTTCTTATGGTCAATCCAAATAGTAACCTACTCCCCATATAGATAATGTTGTCAAATCTTCAATGCAAATATCATAGCACCCAACTCTCGATCATGCACATGATATCTAGTTTCATGTGGTCTCAATTGACAGGATGCATAAGCCACAACTTATCCATGTTGCATCAACATACAATCAAATTCATTTCCTAAAGCATTAGTACTAACATCATATGGATGTCTTGGTGTAGGAGATATTAGCACTGGAGTAGTTACCAATTTAGGCTTCAACTCTTCAAATGCAGCTTGACAAGATAGGCTCCAAGTAAAGTTAGTCTCCTTCCTTGACAATCAAGTCAAAGGAGATGCTATATGAAAAAAAATGTTTCATAAACTAATATAATATCCTACTAATCCTAATAGGCTTTGCACCTTTGCTATTGATTGCAGCACAAGCTAATCACAAACGATTGCAGTCTTTATAGGATCCATAGAGATACTAGCTCCTTACACCACATGTCCCAAGAACTGAATCTCTAACTAGCAAAATGAATACTTGGATGGTTAAGCATATAGTTGGTACTCCCTCAAAATCTATAACATCATCCATAAGTGCTCTACATGAAACTCCTCATCAACAGAATATACTACGATATCATCTATGAATACAATCACAAATTGATCTAGGAAGGGCCGCATCACATTATTCATAAGGTGCATGAGGACTACTAGTGTATTTGTCAACCCAAACGGAAACACTAGAAAATAAAATCAAATAAAATCAATACATCAATGTCTAAAATAAAATAAAATGTACATCAAATGTCTAAAATTGTACATCTAGTCTCCATTACTATGTTTGGTTGCACATCCAACGGTTGGTCTATTAAGGTGTATACTCGTCCTTGAGTCCTCTGGTTGCTCCTAGTTGTGTGACAAATGTTTCACATCCACCTGTGATGAGTAGCAAGTATACCCTACGTCCAACCATACGAATCACTAATGTTCACTAAGCGATCTAGTTAAATTCCATAGACTTTAGCTCTTTAAGTGTACTAGGTCTAAGAGGTGAATCTACAAATCATGAGGTGCAAGTGTATGATTAAATGTAACTAAGAAATATAATTTTTATCATTTTATCATTTATCTTTTTAATCAGCTAAGTGTTGAAAATAAAATAATAGATTTTTAATTAATCTATTTAATATAATAACTAGCTAACAATTAACTAATTCTAATATAAGCATTTGTTCCCACTCTCTATACACATCCTAAACATGTTATAGTGCCATTAGATTACCAAGTGTTAAGGTGCTATTGGGATTACCAAGCGTTAAGTGTATGCTCGAAGTGGTTGTACTTATGTTTGCTATTTAATCAATATTAATCACTTAATTACAATTCATTAAAGTAAAGTACATTAATAATAAATGCATAAGGAAACATTAATCTATTCCAAGTGTTGCAAGGTTTTATTAGAAAAGCTTGTCTTTATTATCATTGACACTAAGATGCTTAGGTACATCAATGCTTGAATAAAGATCTGTACACTTCTTTGATTTTTACTGTGGGCACTTAGAAAATATTCTAACTTTCAAAAGGAAAAACTGTAAGAGCTTCACTACAACTAACTAGAAGATTTCCATACATGTAATGGGTAGGCACACATTCATAGGTGATGATAAGGTTCCATGTCAATGAGTACACGTTAATGTAGGAAACCTTACGTCAATGAGATCATGTTGATGGGGTTGTGTCCCATTGACACAGCCCAAGGATATGATTCATTATACCTCCATGACTAAATGAAAACTCTTCCTTGAGTGAACAAATGAGGAACAAGTTATTTTATAAAATTTTGGGAAGGTATGGGATTATTGATTAACTACTGATAAAAAAACAACAAAACACAACAATCATTACAAAAATTGGTGTTTTGGAGAACAAAGTTGAACACCATGACAAAAAATGATAACACAACTCCTCAGAAGGCCTAAAGATGATGTAGAAAATTAGATGGTGCTAGGTTGTGGAGGCTATTAAGGTTTTGATGGACCTTCTACTGGTTTAATTGCACATTGTTATTGAGGTGGTGGTTGTGATTATTTTGCTACTGCTATAGCTGCAACTTCTGACAGAAGATGGAAGGCATCCAATAATGCCTTCATCTTCTTCTCCTTACTTTGGGGATCATTCATGGTCCACATTGCATCACCAATGTAGGCTGAAATGGGAATATCCCTCGAATAAGACATTGTGAGGAATAGATCCTTCATGTTGACAAACCAGACAACGAACTATTTGCATTTGATGTTAAATGCTTTGAGTGCATTCTACAGCTCTTAGTAGTCATTCATTCTCTTGGTCATGTTCTCAGCTTTTGATCTTTGATTAGTGAAGCACTCTCGGAGAATGTTGAGTTCAATGTTTGCAACCTCAAGCTTTTTCTTGGTCTATTTGTGGGTTTTGAACTTTGCCTAGTACAACAAGTACAAGCTAGCCACTTACTTCTCTAGCTTTGGCTGTGGCCTTCTAGCAATTACCATTGCCAAGTTTCCATATCAGAGGTTAGCAAACCCTATGTACTCAGTTATTTCCTTGATCTAAGATCCTTCATGCAAATTTCTACCTTTTTGTACTTGTTTAGCCCATCAAAGATAGGCTATCAGACATCACCTTCTTGCTAAAGTTGCTAGAGGGCCTCATTGACTTTCACCTTAGCCACTTGAATGTGCTTCTCATTAATTTCTTTCTGCAATCCCACTTGGTTCTTATAATGATTTTTCATCCTTTCAAACTTAAGGGCCTCATTTTTCTAGGTGGTAATTTCTATTACAAACTTCTAGCATAAGGCACGAACCTCCTCCATTGAGAGATTTCTATTTTTTGCTACCAACCTCCTTATTTCAGTGTCCACCTTGACAAGTTGGTCCTACTATTGATGGATTTAGGAATTTGTTGCTTTTGTGCATCAACATTTTGTAGGTGGTGGTTTTCTATGGTTAGGGCCTCATTCTCCTGATGAGTCTAGATCAAGTCCTTCTGAATGTTATGCATTGTGGCATTGGCCAAGGATCGGTCAAAGACTGTTAACTCCTTTGTGTACTTAGCCTCTTTGAGTTTGTCTTGAAGTTGTTGGAAAGCTTCATCCCACATGATTACTTGGTTGAGTACCATAGGATTAGTGAGGTGGGCTCTAAGTTTGGCAACCTTCACAGCTAAGTGTTGGTTTTCTACTTAGGTTGTTTCAAGTTGCCTCTCCATGATGATGCATTTTCCCTTTACCTTGAGTAGCTTTGAGTAAGTAGTAGCGATGGTATTCAAAAGGTCAAAGACATCTAAAATTAGTTGCTTAATTCTCACAAATTGGTCTAGCAATTCCTCATACTGAACTATACCTAATCTTTCATTGACAATGCCTATGAACGTCTACACATCTCTAAGTACAAAAACATTTTGTACAGATATCGTAGGTCCATGGGTGCTTGATCCACTCTGTCAGTAACCACTTCGGCCATTGTATCTTATCCTTGGTGTTGCATTAATAGGATAGTTGCTCCCTCATCCTGCTCTAAATGCACCAAAAAGGTAGCAACATTCTCAAAGATTTCTAGGAATTACTGCTATAACAAGAGGGACATCGTTTCCTCTTGCACACTTAGATTCGACCTTGGGAGCACTTGGATGCATTGGGTAGAAAATATTGATGTCCCACTATCCATTTGGCTTACGGTTTGGGCTACTTCATTGAGATGGATTATGGCTAGTCAATACAAAGATGGGTCACCACTACTCGTTCCTATCTACTACTATTGTTATTGTAAGATATTCTCTCGGAGTTCACTCATGTGATTAATGGCGGTGCAAGTCTTTGGTATTGTTTCATGAGTGCATGGTGGAGGTGGTGGTTGTTGCTCCTCTTCCTAGATCACCTTCATAGAAACTTTATCCTTTATCATATCCACTCAGGAAGTAATTAGAGTAGGATGAACTATTTCATTAATGTATTAGGCTATGCCTTCACTTTTGCACAATTTTCTAATGAGGCATGGAAAGGGGAGTGCCTTCTTTTCACATTTGTTCTCCTTAAAGTGCTTCTATATCTCTAGATAGATTAATTATGGAAGGTTGATAGGAAATCTTTCACTTAGAGTAGTGCATGCATGGGTGGAGAGGGCTTTGACTTTGATGGGCCTCACCTTTGGATTGAGGTGAAAGGCTACAATTTAAAAATATGCTCATTTTTTCATGGTGAGTGCATCAAACTCCTTGCAATCCACTACATAGCACTATTGTGTCCATTCTTTCTTGATGTGTGAATCAGGCTGTGTTGAAATTTCTGTAAGAGTGATAATAGTTTTAGACAATCCAAGGTCCTTAGAGATTGCTTTCACTAAGTAGGACATGAATATGTCCTTGATTTTGATTGTGAAATCAGCTTGTCTATCGTTCCAAAAAAGGTATGTCTCTCCCATGTACCACTCCCCACTAGAAGTGATGATGGGCCACATGGGAGAGTTCTTTACTTGAGTTTTGACTTATGGAGGAGCAAACTCCAAGAAGGGTCTAAAGTTTAGCTTCTGAAGTACAGATTTCTAGACCTCTTGGATGTAATTTGCTTGAGATAGGCCTCTGTTAAAATGACCTCAAGGTTCAATCTTGGCTTTGGTGTCTCATCTTGGTGGGACTGTTCTATCGTGGTTTCCTTGGGAATATGTCCAACAAATTCCACTTTAGGCTCCTCCTAAAGAGGTCCCATTGCATGTGTTTCAACTGCCTACTCATGGGGTTGTTCTTAGTTATTTATCCATTGGTTGAGATGATCCTTCCTCTTGTGGCTGCTTTCCTTTTGGTGTCATCTATGGTCATAACAATACTAAGGATTAGCATGTGATATGTAACTTATAACATTTAGGTATCTTATCTTGTTGGGGAGTTACATTTTGGCTAAGTTATGACCATGGTAGATTGATTATTTTAATATTATTTAAGTTAGAAGATTATCGAAGTTGTCGAAAGGCTTTAACTTTCATAATTTGATGATTTTAATGATAGTTTATTAGTTAAACCTTTGTGGGAGTTAGAAAAATTTTTAAGAAAATTTCATTAAAAAGCTAAGGTTTGTGGCCCCCATAACAAAGAGCTTACTTCTGGAAGTTGCAAGATTGAAGAATGACGTAAATTGGACAAACGATTTCAAAGTTATGGGCTCTAGAAGGTTATTGGCTTTGAAAAATGTAAAACCCCCCCCTCATTTATGAGAAAATATGTAAAAATTGCTAAGTGTTGCACGTATATATAGGATTTTTGGGCTACGTTGATGGGATTCCATTGATAGGATCACATCGTTGTAGTGGCTTCTTTGACGAGATCCTGTTGACGGGGCCTACGACCAAAAGTTTTCACATTGAATATAAAAATGAAAGAAAGGAGTTTAAGCATGTAATGAACATTGTTGGAGATCCAGAAATGCTGTAAACATTATGAAACATTGGAAGAGGGCTAGATTATGCACAAAAAGGAGTTTTGAGCTGGAGAATGAATTGAAGGAGTGCACTATTGGATGCAATTGATGGGGCACACAAGGGATTTAATCACAAAAATGTCTAAGGATAAGGAAATTAACTAGCCCAAGCAAGGGGTATGCAAGTGGATCATCCCCATAGTAGGCTTATGCCCTTAATGCCTTTGTATACGGTCAAACGAGGGAGTTTGTGGGCCCCATGGGTGATTAATGGTTGTGGAAAGTTAATGACTAAATCCTGTAAGAATCTACCTAAGAATTTTAACACATCAAGGAAAGACATTGAATGAAATCATGAAAAATTGATAGTGAGGTGAATTATGGGAAGTAGTAGTAGATGAAATAAAAGGTGGAATGGAGTCACAAATCGTGGTCACATGAAGTTCCTTGTGGATTTTTGTGGTTAAAGTGACTCGATAATGATCATTCTTAGTCTAGATCAAAGCCAACCACTTTTAGTGACTTTGCATTAATACTCTAAGACTAGTCCAGCCTCTCAAGACACAAGAATGCTCCTGTAGATCAATTACCATTCCTAAAAGAGAAGAAAAGAGAAGCAGGAAGTGATATAGGGCCTTAGTTAGAGGGGACCTTCAAGCATGGGTAACATATCTTTCTAGTCCCATAATTAGTGCTTGTAGCTCGTTATTGAGTCTACCAGATGTGCTTTGAATTTCCATCATTTTTCTGGATTTTATATTTTTAGGATTTTTTGGATGAAAACCACACCATGCAAAGACTTTAACTTCCTATTATTGGTTGACAATAGAACAGTAAAGGATGTAAACACTCATGCACTCAAGAGGGTAGGCAAGTACAGAGAGCATCAAATATTCTTAAAGTCATACATATATCAATCCATTTAATCCTTCCCAAGTTTGGAAACTACCAAGATCACAAATTTGTTAAAAGTTTCATTAAGGAAGGGACCTCATATTTTCAAAACAAGGAATACCATAGAGTTTGTAGATGGGTGGATAAAGTGGGCTTACTACTTGTTTCATGAAAAAGAAACCATGTCCTAGTTATTAATACCAAAATTCAAAGATAGAATCTAGACATTAACAATTAAATAATGTTAAGCACAAACCAGCACAATAGTAGCTACAGTTGCACTATGTCCTATTGGCAATAAAGGAGAAGCAAGACAAACATAAGAAACAAAATAATCAAAATAAAGTAAAATATAAAAGAAATTGTAAAATATTCGAGAAGGATAAAATGTACTAAAGATGGTGTAAAATAAAAAATGGTGTAAAATAAAAAGATGTAAAAAATAACAAAGTGTAAAACAAAAAATGCAAAAAATGTAGGATCCACTTTAATTAATCACCATGGATTGCCATCTACACCATAATTGAGTTGGAAGGAGGAGATCTAAAATATTGAGTACACTTGTCCATTTGAGGAGGTGTTGCGATCACTAGCTCTCTCAGGTTCATGGAAAGGCTTGACTTGCTCCATGTTAACTAGTAGTTTCTTATTTGGGCTTTCAAGTTTCATATCAGCATGGCCCTAGAAGTAAAGGATTCATAGATGATATAAGGTTCTTCCCCATAACGTTTGGAACTTAGTTCATTGTAGCACATGTGTGGGGTTTGTGTAAAGGACCTTGTCTCCCGGTATAAATTTTACCTTCCTTATTTTGAGAGCATGGTGTTGCTTGTTGAATGCCTTGTACACCTTGTTAGATGATAGGGCTACTAATCAATTCTCATCTAGCACCTTAAGGTTTATTAGTCTCTCTTTCTATGCTAGACTAAGATGAAGGTCAAGGTCACAAGCTGTTGAAAGTGTATAGAGCTAAGATTATATAGGAAGAGTTGGCAATTTTCCATACAGTAGCTCATAGGAAGAGTAACCTATAGGGAGTTTCTATGTGGAGTAGTAGGCCCAAAGGGAATCATTATGTTTATTGCTCTAGTCTATCCTATATTTGTTAATTCTTCTTGTTAAGATCATAGTGATCTCCCTATTTATAACCTTAGCTTGATCGTTAGCTTGGGGGGTGGTAGGATGTTGTTAATTTATGTTCTACTCCCAAGCATTGCATGAGCTTCCGAAAGATAGTGCCTGTAAAGTGAGTACCATTGTCAAAAATAAGTGCATGTGGCACACCAAACATTTTTTTGTACAAACCAAGTAGTTGTAGAAGGTGTACAGCTGGTGATGGCTGCTACTTCTACCCATTTTGTACAATAGTCAACAACTACTATGATTTATGCCTTTCCATTCGACATGGGTGTGATGGGATTCATGAAGTCAATGTCTTAGATATCAAAGGGTTCTAGTGGTTGGATCCACTGCTAAGGTCCCTTCATATAAGCAACCATCCCATCATCGTGTTGGCAATGTTCACAAGAGAGGACAAATTGGTGGTCATGCTTCTCCCAGCATAATGGCCCCCACAAGAAGCCTGATGAGCATCCTGGAGGATGTGCAGTTGGTCAACATTAGGAATAGACCAAATAACCAAGCCATTGACACACACCTTGTAAAGGTGTTCGTTGATCTCCATAAAGCATTTGGTTTAATGAAGGAACTATTGTTTTTACATGTTGTCCAACTCTTGTGTTATTTCCTGAGTGAGAAGGTAGGTAAGGATGCCATCGTACTAGTTAGGTTTAGTGAGCACTTGTTCATTTATAGCATCAACAAAGAGGAGTTCATCAGGAAATTGATCAGAAAGTGGACTCTCCTCCTCTTTGTTGTTCCATGTCAACCAAGACAAGTGGTTAGCAACCACGTTCTTAGTTCCCTTTTGATCTACCATCATGAGATCAAATTCCTACAAGATCACCAGCCACTGTATGACATAGGGCCTCATCATTGATTTGTTCAAGAGGAAGTAGATTGCATTGTGGTCTTTATGCATGAACACCTTCTACCCAAGTAGTGCCTAAATTTCTCTAAAGCATACACCACCACTATAAGTTATTTCTCTATTGTGGTGTAATTTAGCTATGCATACATAATGCTTTAACTTACACAGTGGGTGTAGTAGGTATGTTTTTGATCATCTAACTATGTGAGCATGGATCCTAAGGAATATTTTGATGCGTTTGTAATGATATGGAATAGTTTGGAACAATCAAGTGCTCGTAGGATTGGAGTTTCTATGAGCTTTTGCTTGAGTTTCAAGAATGATTTTTCACATTCCTTAGTTCAAATGAATGGAGCATC
This sequence comes from Gnetum montanum, assembly GCA_015680685.1. Taxonomy (NCBI): domain Eukaryota; kingdom Viridiplantae; phylum Streptophyta; class Gnetopsida; order Gnetales; family Gnetaceae; genus Gnetum; species Gnetum montanum. Next base: position 233,394 of record MNCI01000691.1, on the reverse strand, counting down.
CTTCTTTGTAAGCTTCACCAATGGTTTGGCAATTTTAGAGAAATTCTCTATGAAGTGCCAGTAGTAGCCACTATGACCAAGGAATGATCAAACATCTTTGATAGTTTTTGGTTAGGAGGTAATTCCTTGGATGACCCTTATTTTTTGAGGATCCACCTCAATCGTTGCTTATGATATTTTGTGCCCCAAAACAATACCCTCCTAGACCATTAGATGGTTCTTTTACCAATTGAGCCAAAGGTTAGTCTCCTCAAACCTTTTTAGCACTTGCTCAAGGTAGTCCAGGGCTTGCTTAAATGTAGCCCCATAGGTGGAGAAGTCATCCATGAAGACTTCTACCCACTAGCAATTTTTTGTTGAAAGATGCTAAGGACAAGGTGTTGGAATGTTGTAGGGGCATTGTGTAGGCCAAAGGGCATCTTCCTATATGCAAAAGTTCCATAGCGACTGGCAAATGTGCTTTTGGCCTAATCTTCAGGTGCAATTTGGATTTGGTTATAGCCACTATAACCATTGAGAGAGTTGTAGTAGCAATGCCCAGAGATGGTATCCAACATCAGGTCCACAAATGGCAATGGAAAATGATCTTTGTAGGTTGCCATGTTCAACAATCGAAATTCAATATAGATCCTTCACTTGCCACCTTTCTTTGGCACTATTATGAGTGGGCTAACCCTCTCATTGTTTGCAATGGGATAGATGAATCCCACCTTGAGGAGCTTTTCAATCTTCTCCTTGATGATCTGCTTTAGTTTAGGGTTCCACCACCACTATGGATGCCTTGTTGGCTTCATGGAAGGATTTGTATAGATGCAGTGTTGGCATATCCATTGATCAATTTTAGTCAATTCATCATATGACTAGATGAAGGTTGTTGGCCATTTGTTAACCACCTTTAATAAATTCTCTTTTTATTTAGGAGCAATATTGACATTGATTATAATTGGCTTGTGAGTTCTTAGAAAAGCATATTCCATTCTAGTTGACAAAGTTTTAAACTCTAGGGGCTCCTGTTTGAAACTTTTAGGGATTTCCAACTTTCTCCAATTGGTGTCATTAGGTTCATAATCGGAGAGTTGGTGATGAACTTGCTCTAGTTCATCCATGTCTTCAACATAGAAACTTATCAGGTTCTCAGTTGGTTCCATGCATATTATTGAGCTGCTATTAGGATCAGTTGTCAACCACTAGGAGTTCTATTTTGTGGCCACTGTGTATAGGCACCTTTGAATTTCAGACACATTTTCACACTACCTACATGCTGTGATTGATGTACTTTTTATGAACTATAATTTCTTTATAAGGTTTCACGTTGTGTCACTGTACATAATGCATGAAACATGCTTCTTCTCTATGTTTCCAAATTCAGTTTTCTTAAAAATTGTCAAGGAGAGGTCTCTGATTCTCAATCGTGCATCAATGATTCTCAACTAAGCCCTTCCCATGATGATTGAAAAGTACCCCTTGCAGTCATTAACATAGATCATGACGAATTCAATAGGATAGTACCACCTACAAATGGTGGTCACGATGTCCTCCATCAGTCCCAAGGGAATAGTGATGGGTTGATTTGCCAACTCTAGATGAAAGTTGTTCTTTTTGAGTGGAGGTAGGTTCCAATCTTTATACATCTCATGGAAAATCATATTTACACCAAAAATTAAATTTAGAAGAGCCTTGCAAGTTTCATTTTTGGCAATTTTCACATAAATAAGACTCCCAAGATTAGATATTTTTTTGGGAAGGTGGCCAATCTAATTAGTTACTGCATGGGTCAACATGATAGTATGTAGTTTGGACGGCATTTGGTTTGCAGGGTTCTCAAACAGGTTTGTGGAGGATGAGGGAGAAGTAGGATCATTAGCCTTCGGTGTATGTAAGGGCTTTGTAGCACTGTTGGTTTAGGAGAAGGATCTTTTTTGGGGTTTATTTTTTGAATCACTCAGCTGAGGAGTTGATTGTAAGATAATAGCCCTTATGGTGTTACATTATTGTGGCTAAGCTAGAATGTCATCTTGCATTCATGGAGTAGGTGGTAATTGAGTTAAGGACGGAGGGACATGAGCAAAAGGATGAGAAGGATAATGAGGAAATGGAACTTCCCCTATTGGAGATTAGGCTCTTTAGAATTCAGGAGGGTAGTAGTGATGCTGGAATGAAGTGTGAGTAGAAGAGTCACATGGAGAAATCGATTGCTAAACATAGTATCCATATGGATTAGGCTATCGATAAGGGTACTGCTACCTTGGTAGTGGCATCCCCCATGACTGTGGATGCTACCATTGATGATACTACTCATAAGGTTGCAATGGAGCTCCACTCAGATAGTAGGCTTATTGTTAGTGGAATTACCTAGGGTTTCCTTGAGGATAAGGTAACTTGTAAGTCTAGGATTTAGAGCATACACCCTAGACTCTTGCAAGTGCAACATAATGGGATAACATCCCTTAGGATTTTCATATTGGTAGATGTCACACCCATCATCATCATCTGATTCGAAATCCACAACCTCATCTACTACAATAGCCTTGCTCTTAACCCTTTGGTGGGCATGTTTAGCTTCCTTCCTTCTTCTACGATCATGATCACTACTTTGCTCCTTGGATTCCTCTACTATTTTCAAAGTAGCTTGGAAATTCTAATTCAAAGATTCCATATTTTTTCTACCTTAATCAAAATTTCAGAAATAGAATTTTGAATTGGCAGGGTCTTGCACTGCACCACTTCATCAAGCAGTGCCTCCTCCTCATTATCATAGAACCAGACCTACCATTTGTGGATGGAAGGGTCCTAGTTGTACTCCTTTGCACTTTTCATTTTTCTCAACTCTTCTTCTTCTTTGGCAACCTGCTCAATCATCCTTTGAATCTGATGGGCTCTAAGTTTTGAAAGTCTTTTTTGGGCATAGACCTCATGAGTTCTTCTCATTTTTGTGTGGAGCCCATTTATGATATGGTGGAGCTGCTCCCTTTGAGAATAACCATGGCTAGGACATTAGCACAAAAGAGAATAGTACCTATCCATGGCTGCATCTAAGGTTTCATGTGTTACTTGTTTTCAACCCTGTATCTGCTTTCTCAAGTTGGATACTCGAGAGTATGCTTAATAATTATCGTTGAAGAGCTCAAGCATTGTACTTCATCGATAGATTGATTCCAGCTCTAAGGACTAGTACAACTTTCAGCTTCTTTGATGAGTGTGCTTGAAAATAGATTTAACTTTTGCCATGCAATCTACATGTTCTATAAGGTAAAAACATTGTGAAAGGCTTGAATATGGTTCTATGTATCTGAGTTGTATTCCCCTTCAAACTTAGGGATATTGTTCATGTCTAACCATTTAATTCTGCTATCTTTCACATGCCTTGTTGGGATCCTCACAGCCTCTATGATGTTCAAAATTTTTTATGTTTGAAGGAAAGGTTTATCATAGTCATAGCCCATGTGATGGCCATGATGCCTATGATGCCCTTTGTTGTCCCTTCTTTCATGATGGTGGGCCTCCCTTCAATGCCCATGCTTCTAGTCTCTACTGGTTCAACAAGCCTTACTATCATCTTTGTCTCACTAGTCACCTACATCATAGTCACATCCTTTACAGCTTTAGTTAGAGCTAGAGGAGGAAGAAGAGAATGTTGAAGGCAAAAAAGAGGAAGGAGAGCTAGCACTAGCATGATGCCTACTATCCCATATTCTTCAGTCACAATCATGATAATCATGTCTATGACATCGTGATGTTTGTCCCCATTCCTGCCATGACTCCCACCTTTGGATCCCCCATGGTCATGTGACCCATTCTTGCTTGAACTGAGATTATTTATAATGGATTGTAAATTTTGGTTCATGTCCCCTTTGTCGAAACTAAGGGAAGGAGAGTTAGGAATTGAAAACCCCTAGAGAAGGGATCCTCTTCATCTTTCTGGCCCAGCAGGAATAAAGGGTTATTAAACCATTTCCCTTTTGATGCTTCATAGTGCATCTTCTGTTGTCAATCTTTTTTGCATTATGATTCAATGGGATGGTAGTCCTGATAGTCGTGGTCTTGCATAATGTATTCAACGTTGCATAGATGAAAAACCTCATAATATTTTGAAGCAACATCGTAGGAGTTGATTGATTGGGTGGTAACAAAATGTTGCCCTCCATGTCCCACTACTGTAGTTTTTCATCCTGATGCAAGATGAAGATGAAGTCTGGCACATACTCATTAAGATGAGTATATACTACTCTGCATTGTTGGGGCACTGATGGATTTGTCTTCCTATGCCTTTGTTGATTGGATGTATGCTCGAATGGAAGTGGAGAATTAGTCCTTATGAGAAGAAGACATTTTAGCATACCAAGAAAAATAGTGCTTGTAATATACTTTGTTAGTTGAATGATTTAGCTTTGATGGGCTCATTACAATGTTTTTAAATAAGTTCACTAAGTTCTAGATAGTACACATAGCTAACAATAGTCCCCAGTAATGGCGCTAATGATGAACAACAAGTATACCTTATGCTGCACCATATGAATCACTAGTGTTCACTAAGCGATCTGATCGAATTTTATAGACTTTACCTCTCTAACTGCATTGGCTCTACAAGGTGAATCTAGAAATTGTGATAGTTTTCTTCTTAGTTCCACTTGTGAGGTGCAAGTGTATGGTTAAGTGTAACTAAGGCAACTAATTTTTATCATTTTATCATTTATATTTTTAATCATCTAAGTGCTGGAAATAAAATAATAGATGTTTAGTTAATCTATTTAATCTAATAACTCTCTAACACTTAACTAATCCTAACATAAGCATCCATTCCCACTTTCTGTACATATCCTAAACACGTTACAGTGCTACTGGGTTATCAAGCATTATGCACTACTAGGATTACCAAGTGTTAACCATATTCTCGAATTGGTCATCCTTATGTTTGCTATTTAATTGATATTAATCACATAATTACAATTCATTAAAGTAAAGTACATGAAGAATAAATGCATAAGGAAACATTAATCTATTCCAAGTGTTACAAGGTTTTATTAGAAAAGCTCCTCTTTATTGTCATTCACACTGAGGTGCTTAGGTACATCAATGCTTGAATAAAGATATGTACACTTCTTTGGCTCCTGCTGCGAACACATAGAAAATATTATTAGTTTTATAAGGAAAACTACAAGAGCTTCGCTACAACTAACTAAAAGATTACCATAAATGTGGCAAGTAGGTGCACATTTATATGTGATGATAGGCTGCCACATTAATGGGTACAGATCAATGTAGCAAACCCTACGTTGATGGTATCATGTTGATGGGATCTCGTTGACAAGCTCACATTGACAACATCCCATCAACGTGACCTAACAACACAATGCATTTACCTTAAACTAAAGGTTGCCATCCTCAGCCCCTGCCTCCTCCACTATTGCTTGCCTTTTTCAAGCACTCCCTCACTTGGTGTCCTGGTTGCCCACAGGCAAAACACCTCATTTTTAATGAATATAATAATTTCTTAATTATAATTTGAATGAGCAACCCCTTATCTAACAAGGCAATGAGCTAACTATTTGAGCTACTTATCATTGGTTTCTTATAATTAACTTTTTATGGATCAACACAATACTTTTATTTCTTGAGAATAGAAATTGGATTTTGATCTTAATTCGTGTGATTATTCTAAAATCCCTTTTTGGATTAAATTAAAAACTCTTCCTTTTATTTTTTAAAGTGTTGAAAAAAAAATTATTAGCAGCATTGGTATAATCCTCAAAATAGAGTCAAAAATATTACTAGAAGAAGACATTATTTTGTAGAGATTGATTTACAATAAAGGAAGACAAAATTAAAATGTAAGGTAAGTATTTAGTATTTTTCTTAGAAAGTGACAGTGTTGTAACTATTATTGTCATGAACACCATGTTATTTGGATTTATCCTTTTCTTAATAAAAACGTTGTTCATGAGGAAAAGAAACAATAATTTTCAAAAGCAACATGGTAATTTTTAACAAGCACAAATAAAACCTTCTTTAATAAGTTTTTAATCTTTTGCTAATCCTTTTAAATTTGAAGATGCCAATAAATTCTCTACATATAAAGTGAATATTCCTTAGATAAAAAGACTTTTCTAGTAATGATTAGAATGAAAGTGCTAATGCACAAGAATTTTGCTTAGTACAATGCAAAAAGAAGAGGCCTATAAATATTAATTTCAATTCAAAAATCCTAAAAATATTTTCTTTTTTTTATAAAGTTTTACTACTATTCTAAATGGTTTTTATGAAATAATGGTTTTTCACATATTAGTGATATAGATTATGAAATAAATGTTGTGCTTGAACAAGCAAGGATAAGGGCTTCCTTCCCTACATATCAATGTTAGTTTTATCATTGAATATTTAGGGCCTTTCTGATAGGTCCCAAGCAAAGATTGTCATGAAGTATTTATCAAACTAGAATTTATCTCTAGATTTTATTTTCTTGTAAGAGATTAAGATTTTCATGCATGATATTATTTTTGGTTGTAAATGCATTTTTAAAAACGACATTGTTTTTCTATTACTCATGAAGTTAATACAGGAGGTATTACTATTCTAGGTAATAAAAATTAAATTATAAAAGTTTTGGATTTTGGATTTAAAAAACTTGAAAGAATTATTTGGAACTAAAAAAGGAGATTTTGGACTTTTTAATATTTATGATGTTACTAATTTGAAAGGTTGATTAGAGGTTTGAAAATATCTTTTATCTTGGCCTAAAATGTTTTGTATTGTTAGAGGTGATCTCAATATGATTAAAAGTCATTTAGATAAACCTAGTGATCTTCTTCTTGATATGTCTTCTCAAAAAAAAAAAAAAAAGATTGGTATAATTTAAAGAAACATATTTTTTTGATGTTAGTTTTTTATTTTCATATCATTCAAATGAGAAGAATTATACCTGGTGTAATAATTATAAAGAAATTATAGAATATATTATTGAATTAATAGTGATGAATCATGTTTTTTCATCTACTTTGACATCGGGTACTCGGGCTCACAATTTGGCATTAGTTTTTTCAATTTTCAGTTAGAGTTGCCAAGTTCTTGTAGTTTGTTTTCTCCAAAGCTGGAATATTTTCTAAGTGTCCATAGTAGGAGTCTAAGTGTGTACGGATCTTTGTTCGAACATTGATGTACTTGAGCACAGTAGTGTGACGGGAAGAAAAATGAACTCTTTTGACAATACTTGCAACATTGAGAATAGATTAATGTTTCCTTTAATGCATTTTACTTTTATGCATTTGAATTAAGCAATTAATTTTGAGTTGTTAATGAACACAAGTATGACCATCTCGAGCATACATATAGTGTTTGGTAACCTAGCAACACTTAATGTTTGGTAACCCAGCAACATTATATGTGTTCAGGATGTGTCTAGGAAAGTGGGATGAGTACTTGTGTTATGCTAGCTAGGCAATAAATGAATTAGACCTTAAATTACTCTAGCTTTCATTCTTGTTGTAGGCAATTAAATTCACAAAACATAAAACGATAAAAGTCATGTACCTCAATTACACTTAAACCATACCTTTGAGCTTCACAAGTGTAGTTGGGAAGACAACGAATGTTCTCAACACCCTTTTCACTTCCTAGAGGAACTAGTGTACTAAAGAACTATAGGTCCACAGCATGTGACTAGATCATGCATAAACACTTTAGTGATTCATATGGTTGGGTGTAGGGGTACCTTTTCGCTCATCATTGGCACCATTGTCAGGGACTTTTTGGTTGTTCTGTGCACTATCTAGGATTTAGTGGAAATTATTCAAAATCATTGGAATGAACCTTATAGTCTAATGAGTGGTGAGGTACCCCTACACTCAACCATATGAATACGAGTGTTTCATGCACGATTCGGTCACATTCCAAGGACTAAGTGCTTATGCACCCTTATGGAACAAGGACGGGTTGGTTGATCGTTGTCTTTCCAAGCTTACGTGTATGTCAAAATTGTATGGTTAAGTAAGTTTGAGGCATATGATTTTTATAGCTTTTATTTTTTTATGTCCTACACTAGTAGGAAAGGAGAGAGGTAACTAAGTGACTAATTTAACTTGACTACTCATTAATTAAGTTCTAACTAATCCTAACACTAGGATCCATTCCCACTTGTTGTACACATTCTAAACTAATGCAACATTGCTAGAATTACCAAACGCTAATCGTTAGTAGGTTACCAAGCATTACACACATGTTCAAAGTGGTCATACTTGTGTAATTTAATGATTTGCTTAATTGATCAAAATGAATTACTATGCTAATAACATAAATGTAAAATGCATAAAATAAAATAAAATAAATGCATAAGAAAATAAAATAAAATAAATGCGTAAGAAAACAAATCTCAAGTGCTGCAAGGATGAATCAAAGAGCTCATCTTTATTGCCATACACAAGGTGTGCTCAGGTACATAATGCTGAAATAAAGATCTATCCATACTTAGACCTCCTGCTGCGGGCACTTGGAAAATACTCTAACTTTCAAACAGACTACAAGAGTTTCACTACTTGACTGCTAAAAGAATTCTTCTCAATTATGTTCCTAGTCATTGTATTTATAGGCTTGGAAAAAACTACTCTAATAATTAGAGTAACCACTCTAATAATTAGAATAACTACTAAAGTAACAGCTAGAGTAACCACTCAAGTAATTAGAGTAACTGTTAGAGTAAATGCCTGTCTAATTAGAATAACTACTAGAGTAACCACTAGAGTAACCACTCCCATTAGAGTCATATCATATTTTACAATTACTACAAAAAAATTTTAAAAGCACACTATGTTTTTAACATCTAATTGAAAATGTCTTCTTCTTACAAGAGTGCTTCTCCATCCAAGTCTTGATGAGTATGTATCCAATTTCACCTTCATCATACATCAGGATGAATAGCTATGGTGGCATGATATGGAGGGTAACATTGTGTTGCTGCCCAATCAATCCATTCCTGCAATGTCCAAAAAATTCTTATATGATGGGGTCTCTAGGAACATCATGCTGAGCATGTTGTGAAAGATACTAACACTAGGAATTATCATCCCATTGAAGCACAATATTTATAGGATTGACAATAAGAACAACACCATGAATTTGTGAAAGAAAAAGGATTTAATGATTCCCCATTCCTGCTGTACCAAAAAGTTGGTGGGGAACCTTCTCTGGGGCTTTTTCATCTAGTGAAATTTCTCTCTTTAACTTCAGTGACAAAGTTCAAATTCAGAACCTACAGTCCATAATTCACAATCTTGGTTCTGGTAAGAATGGATCCAATAATAAAGAAGGATTCAATGAGGCAAGTCAAGGCAAGGATGCGGAAAAGAAACAAGATCATGATCGTGGTCATGGTCATTGAAGAGATGGTAGTAGGCACCTTGATGGTGTTGGTTCTTCTTCTTCTTTATCTTCGTTGTCATATTTTTCTTCTTCTAGCTCTGATCACAATTGCAGGAACTGAGACTATGATGGAGGTGACCAAAATGACCGATGGGATTGAAATAATCGAAGGGCCCATCAAGGAAAGCATGATCAAGGACATAAAAATTTAAGAGAGTTACATTGCCATGAATGAAGGGGTAGTAGAGGACATCATAGGAACCATGATCATGGCCTTGATGAGCCTTTGCTTATCATCCGAAGTGTGCTTAATATTGTAGAGGTAGTACAAATTCTAACAAGGCATGTGAAGGATTATCAGATCAAAAGACTAGACATGAATAATATTCCTTGGTTCAAAGGGGGATATAACTCTGATTTGTAGAACCATCTCTAAGGTTTTTAAGATGCATGTGCCTTGTAGAACATAGAGACTGAGTGGCAAAAACTTAAGTTGTTTGCAAGGACACTCATCAAAGAAGCAGAGAACTAGTACTGATCCTTAGCCAGAATCTATCAAATGATGGAGTACCATGCTTGAATTGTTTAATGATAAATATCAAACATACTCTAGAGTGTCCAACTTGAGAAGGCAAATCTAAAATTGGAAACAATGAACACATGAACCTTTGGATGCCACCATTGGCTGATACTATTTCTTAATGCACAAATGTCCTAGCCATGGTTATTCTCAACTAAATCAACTTTGTTACATTGTAGATGAGCTTTGATCAGAAATGAGGAGAATCCTTGGTGTCTATGCCCAAGGGCAACTATCAGAATTAAGTTTTCATTAGATACAAAGACTAATCGAGTAGGTAGCTAAAGAGGAGGGTGAATTAAGAAAAAGAGAATGTGCAGAAGAGTACAACTGCAATCCTTGCATTGAAAAGAGGGAAGTTCGATTTTGTGACAGTAATGATGAATATGCATCTAATGAGGTGGTGAATAGAAAAACCTTACCACTCCAAAAATTTCAATGTAAAATTATGGCCAAGGTTGATCAGTTGTTAGACTCCATGGATAATAGATTTTAAGTTTTCGTAAAAATTGCTAAAGAATCCAAAGAACAAGGTAGTGATTGTGAGCACAAGAGGTGCAAGGAAGTTGAACATGCCTATCAAAAGGTAAGGGCAATATTGCTACAATAGAAGAAGTTGTGGAAAGAAAATTAAATGATGGTGGTGGATGTAACATTTACCAATATGTACATCCTAAGGGATGTTACCCCAAATTGTCACATTTATAGGAGTCTAGGGTGTATGCTTTAAATCTACAATTAACACAAAGGCAAACATCCAGAAGATTACCTTATCCCCAAGGTAATTTTAGGTAGTTCCACTAGCAACAACAATATTATCTAACTAGAACTCCACTACAACCATATGTGCAGTATCCATAGTGGTAGCAACCATAATCATAGTTGTTGGCACCACCAAGGAAACAATACCTTACAGATAACTTGATCTATATGGGTACTATGTTTAGCAACCCCTATCTCCATGTGACTCCTCCAATCACATTTCTACTTTCCAATCTCACTACCACCCTTCTAATTATTATTGAACTCATTCTCTACATGAAAGAAGGGATGTTTCCTCTTATCCTTATCCTTCTCCTATCCCTGCATCTTCCTCCTCTAGTTGCATAGCTACCATCTGCTCCACCTATGTAGGATGAACTACTAGCTCAACTGAAACAACACAATGCTACTAGGATTGTTAATTTGCAACTAGTTCATCAACCAAGTGGGTTGAACACTCAATTAAAGAAAAGACCTTTATGTCTACCATGCAGTTTTCCTAAGCTCTCAAATACACCTGTAGTTGACAACCCTGTCCTTCCATATTCCTCTATATCAAATACCTTCAAGTCCCCTTCAAAATAAACATTGCCGAGGATCCATATTGTTATGCTTACTCACATCATATTTGATTACATCTGTGCTAGAAACCTTCCCAGGAAGTTAGCAGATCCTGGAAGTCCTCTGATTTATTTGCAGATCATTAACAATGGATCATGCAAAGCTCTTCTCAACTTAGGTTCTGGTGTCAATTTAATTTCTCATGAGATGTACACTGCATGGAACCTACCTCCTCTCAAGAAGAGCAATATTAGACTAGAATTGATAGACTAGTTCATCATTGTTCCATTGGGATTGCTGAAAGACATTGTGACCACTGTCTGTGGGTGGTCTTATCCTATTGATTTCCTAGTGATCAAGGTGGAGAACTGTAAAGGGGATTTTTCAATCATCATGGGAAGGGCATGGCTTAGCACCATTGATGAAAGAATGGGCATAAGAAATATTTCCTTGAAAATATCTAAAGAAAATGTATTTGAAAAGATCGAGAAAGAGCAAGTTTCATGCATCGCATACAATGATATAAGGTGTAATTGTGTGTAGAAACTTTGGGTCGTGAAATAAGCATCTATCTCCACATGCAAGTAGTGTGCACCAAAAGTAGAAATTCAAAGGTGTCTAAACATAGTAGCCACAAAACATGAGGGTACCTAGTGGTTGATTGTTGATTCTGAGAGCAGTACACTTCGCATGAAACCAATTGAGAGCTTGAAATGCGCATATGTCACAGGCATGGATGAACTAGAGTAAGTTCATCACCAGCTCTTTGATGATGCAAATGAATATACTTATTGGGAAGAGTTGGAAATTTCTAAAAATTTTAAGCAAGAGCCCCTTGAATTAAAAACGCTACTAGTTGGAATGAAGTATGTGTTTTTTTAAAAATGGAAAGCCAGTCATAATGAATGAAAATCTTGCTCTAGAGTAGAAAAAGATGCTATTAAATGTAAAAAAATGGTCAGAAACTTTTGCTTGGTCATATCCTAAACTTACAGGGATTGATCCTAAGATATGCCAACATTGCATCTACATTGATCTAGCCATGAAGCCAAACAGACAACTACAAAGGGGATTGAACCTCAAATTGAAGTAGATCATCAAGGAGGAAATTGAACAACTCCTTAAGACAGGGTTCATTTATCTCATTGTAGATAGTGAGTGGGTTAGTCCACTCGTAATTATGCCAAAGAAAGGAGGCAAGTGGCAGGTTTGCATCAATTTTTGGTTGCTGAATATAGTAACATTCAAGGATCAGTTTTTTGTTGCCATTTTTTGATCAGGTGTTAGACACAATATTTAGGCATTGCTACTACATTTTTCTAGATGGTTATAGTGGCTATAACCAAATTTAAATTGCACCAGAGAACTCATGAAATACAACATTCATGAGTCATTGGGGGAATTTTGCATATCGTAAGATGCCACTTGGTCTATGTAGTGCTCTTGTTACATTCTAACACATGGTTTTGAGCATTTTTCAATAGTAGATTGGAAGTGATGTGGAAGTCTTCATGGATGACTTCTCCACTTATGGAGCCACATTTGAGCAAGCCCTGAACCACCTTGATCAAGTGCTAAAATGATGTGTTGAAACTAACTTACGACTCAATTGGCAAAAAAGTCACCTAATGGTCTAGGAAGGCATTGTATTGGGGCATAGAATATCACAAGCAGAAATTGAGGTAGACCCTAAGAAAATAAGGGTTATCCAAGGAATAACCCATTAACTAGAACCTATCGAAGATGTTTGATGATTCCTTGGACATACTAGCTATTACCAATGATTCATAGAGAATTTCTCTAAGATCGCAAAGCCTTCTGTTGAATTGACAAAGAAAGATGTTCCATTTGTCTAGACTATGAAATGTGAAAAAGCATTCTAACAGGTAAAAAAGAAACTTGTAGAAACTCTAATTCTACAAGAACCTGACTAGTCCAAACCATTTCATGTCATGACAGATGCATCAAATTATGCCTTAGGAGCTGTGCTTACACAAATGGATGATAAAAAATGTCAATACTACATCCGCTCCACTAGCCAAAGCATTGTGGGTGCACAACTAAACTACACCACTACAGAAAAAGAATTGATGATGGTGGTATTTGCTCTAGAGAAGTTTATGCATTATGTGCTTGGATACAAGGTGTTTGTGCACATGGATCATAGTTCCATCTGCTTCCTAATGAACAAGCCAACAGTGATCCACACTGTCATATGATGGCTAGTGATCTTGCAAGAATTCAATCTTATGATGGTAGATTGAAAGGACACTAAGAATGTGATCACTGATCACTTGTCTTGGTTGCGATGGGATAAAAGAGGAAGAAAATCTACTATCTAGTATGTTTCTTTATAAACTCCTCTTTGTTGGGGCTATAACTAAATAGTTGCGCAATGAGCCTAAATGGTATGATGACATTCTTAGCTATCTTCTCACCTAAGAGATGTCACAAGGATTGGACCATCGGAAGAAACAACAATTTCTTCACTAGGTAAAACACTTCATGGAGATCAACGAACACCTTTATAAGGTATGTGTTGATGGCTTGGCTTGTTGGTGTGTCCCTAATGTTGATCAACTATGCATTCTCCAAGATGATCATGAAGGTCCTTCTGGAGGACACTATGTTGGGAGACACACAACCATTAAAATACTGATGCTAGGGTACTACTGGCCAACAATCTTTAGGGATGCTCACTCTTGTGAATGATGCCAACGAGATGGTGGAATGACTGCTCAAATGGAGGGACCTCAACAATGGATTCAACCACCAGAACCTTTCAACATCTGGGGCATTGATTTCATGGGTTCCATCATGCTCATGTCAAATAGAAAGACATACATTTTAGTCACTGTTGACTGTTGTACAAAATGGGAAGAAGTAGCAACCATCATCGACTGTACATATTCTACTGCTACTCATATTTTAGGAAAAAATGTTGTAAATAGGCTTGGTGTGCCATGTGCATTAATTTCTGATAATGGAACTCACTTTACAGGCATTGCTTTTCAGAATCTCATGTGATGCTTAGGGGTTGAACATAAACTCATAACACCTTACCACCCCTAAGCCAATGGTGAAGCTAAGCTTACCAATAGGGAAATCACAAGGATTCTCATAAGAACTATTAGCAAATATAGGAAAGACTAGAGCACAAAACTCAATAATGCCCTTTGGACCTACTACTCAACATGGAAACTTCCTATAGGCTATTCTCCCTATGAGCTTGTGTATGAAAAATTACCAATACTTCTTATTCAATTCAATCTCTGTACACTTTCAATAGCCTATGACCTCAACCTTGACTTGAGTCTAACACAAAAAGAAAGACTAATGAATCCCAACTTGCTAGATGAAAATCAATTGTGGCCCTATCATCTAACGAGTTGCACAAGGCCTACAACAAAAAGCACCATGACCTTAAAATCAAAAAAGTCAAATTTCGACCAGGAGATGAGGTTCTCTATTGGAACCCGACACACGTAGCTCAACAAACTAAGTTCTAAACATTGTGGGAAGGACGTTATATCATTTATAAAACTTTTCCTTCTGGGGCTATGATGATCTACAAACCAGAGAGCCTAGACAAGAAACAATTAGTCAACATCCAAAAAATCAAAACTTTTAATGAGCATAAGCCAACTAATACAACAAATGCCTCATCAAATAGACAACCACACTCCATATTTCGGATCTCCTCCTTTCAACTTAGTCATGGGGGAGATGGCCATCCATGCTAACCATATAAGTGACTCCTCAGTTTTTCATATTTTTGTTCTACAAATTTTTTTTTACATATTCTTTATTTTACATATTCTTATTTCATGTTATTAATATTTTCTAATTTTTGTTTTACACCATTGTTAGTACATTTGCTATTTCTTGAATATTTTACACTTTCTTTTATATTTTATTTTATTTTGGTGTGACTTTCTAACTTTTTGTTAGTAAGTGCCAGGGATAGTGGTAATGCGTTGTTTGATGGTGGTATGTACTATTTTGATATTTGATTGTTGGTGTCTAGATTCTAGCTTTGAATTTCATTATGGATGATTAGGACATGGTTTCTTTTTGTGCAACCGGTAGTGAGTCCACAACATCCACCCATCCACAAACTCTATGATTTTCCTTATTTTGGAAACATGCAATCCCTTTTTCATTAACAAAATTTTAACAAATTTACAACTTGGTAATTTCCAGAATTGAAAATGATTCAAAGGTTTGAACAAGGTGTGACTTCAAGGGGATTTTGTATTCTTTATGCTTTTTTATTTGCCTAAGTGCATGTGTGTTTTCATGAATTTCTTACCATTCCATGTCAACCAATAAAATGAAGTTGAATATGTCTTTGCATGGTGTGGTTCCCATTTCAAAAAGAAAAAAAAAAGAAAAAAAAAACAATGGAAATTCAAAGCACACCCCTTAGACAAAATAAACAGGCTACACGCACTGGTTATGGAGCTAAAAAGACATGTTACTCATGCTTGAAAGTCCCATCTAATTAAGGCTCTTCCTCACTTTCTACTTCTCTTTGCTTCTCTAATGATGAACAATAATTATTTTGTTGGAGAAATCTTGTGTCTCAGGGGATGGATTGGTCTTAGAATGGCAATGCAAAGTCACTAAATGTGGTTGCTTTTGGTTTGGACTAATGATGGATCTTATCAAGTTATTTAACCATAAAATTCATAAAGGACTTCATGTGACCTTAATCGAGAACTCCATTCCACTCTCTCTCATCCATCTATGCTTTCCATGTCTCACTTCACTGTCAGTTTCATGTTTTTCTTCAACTTCCTAGTTTGATGTGTTGGAATTCTTAGGTAGTTTCTTCTGGATGTTTGTACTTAAACTTTCTGTAATCATTAATCATCCATAGAGTCCATGGACTCTTTGGTTTGAAGCTATGCAAGGGCATAAAATGCCTATGCCTGCTTTGGGGAGGACCCACTTTCATATCTTTTGGTTGGGTTAGTTAAGTTCTTTACCCTTAGATACTCTTACAGTCAAATCCTTTTGTTTACCTCATCAATGACATCCAATTGTGCACAACTTCAAAACATTTTTAGAGTGAATGTTCCTTTTTATTGTTGTGAATTCTTACATCCTCTTTAGATATTTCCTTGTGTTGAATTTTTTAAATTTAATGGACCGCTTATCTATTTTACCCTATTTGTCAGCCTTCCTGCTAACACTCCTAAAGAAATCAATCTACCATAATCAAAACCTAGATGAGTGTAACCATTGATGAGATAAAGCATTTAATAGCTATGTGTTACACATTGCATACTAATTCATGATTTTGTTGTGATTGTAATGAGAAGCATGGATTGGAAGTGGGACTATCTTCACCAAGGATGATGCAGCAGTACCATACAATGTAGACCATTCATGATCATTGGATCTTCTCTCTCACTCTTTAGCTACCAAGAGGCATTGGATGTTAGTTTTCTCTAGGGTGTTCACTTCTTTTATTATGAACATCCAATTTTGTAAAGATTGTAACTTTGTACACTTGGGCGCTTAGAGTCTATTCGTTCTATTTGAGTCAGTTTGTATGTTAGTCAATAATCCCATACCTACCCAATATTTTGTAAGGAACTTGTTCCTTCTCTTCTTCACTCGAGGGAAAGTTTTCATTTAGCCATGGCCATATGATGAATCACATTTTTTCATCTACTCTCACGTCACCTAACATTAGAACCTCGACATTAGGTATCCAACATTAGAGCCAAGATGTAATGTCGGGTATCCAATGTTGAGGGATATATGCTAGCCTATAAATATAGTGCTTAGGCTCACAATTTGGCATTAGTTTTTTCAATTTTCAGTCAAAGTAGTGAAGCTCTTGTAGTTTGTTTCTCCAAAGTTAGAATATTTTCTGAGTGCCCGCAGTAGGAGTCTAAGTGTGTACGGATCTTTGTTTGAACATTGATGTACCTAAGCACAGTAGTGTGACAAGAATAAAAATGAACTCTTTTGACAATCCTTGTACCACTGAGAATCGATTAATGTTTTCTTTAATGCACTTTACTTTAATCCATTTCAATTAAATAATTAATTTCAAATTGTTAATGAACATAAGCACAACCACTTTAAGCATACATAGGGTGCTTGGTAATCCAACAACGCTTAACATTTGGTAACCTAGCAACATTATATGTGTTTAGGATGTGTCTAGGAAGATGGGACAAGTACTAGTGTTAGGCTAGCTAGGCAGTAAATGAATTAGATCCTAAATTACTCTACATTTCATTCTTGTTGTAGGTGCTTAAATTCATAAAACATAAAATGATAAAAATCATGGACCTCAATTACACTTAAACCATACCCTTAAGCTTCACAAATGTAGTTGGGAAGACAACAAATATTCTCAACACCCATTTCACTTTTTAGAGAAACTAATGCACTGGAGAACTATAGTTCCACGGAATTCGATCGAATTGCATGTAAACACCTTAGTGATTGTGTGGTTGGACGTAGGGGTACCTCACTGCTCATCAAATAGATTTTACATCTCTAATGTTTCTTTTGTAAGCCTACAAGTAAAGTAGGAGTGCATATACATGCTACTTTGTTAGACAATTTTCCTATTAGTATTTTTCTCTCTAGGATTAATTTTTCATCTTTTCAAAAGTAGGAGATTTTTCATATGAATACGAATATGTTCACAAGACCCAGTGGGAAAACTATTTTCAAATCTTTGTGGAATGCAGAAAAAAAAAACCTATTGATGATATTGGTTAGATTAATTGATGAAAACGAACCACTTGTAAAATAAAAAATTATGCAAGATGGTTTGGAATGTAATTTGCTAAGTGAAAGCATCAAGTTGAAGAAGAGCTTGTAGTATTAGTTAAGAAAATGCAACTTTTTAAAATGAGAATCCCTTAGATTTTTAAGCTTAAATATATTTAACTAAGCTTTATTATGGTAAACAATGTTAGGATGCTTTTGAGTCTAAAAGTGCTCTTACTAAAAGCCACATGTCCTAGCTAAAAATTCAAGATGAACCTTGTAAATAGATTTTAAAATTTCTCAGAAGAAAGAGTTAAGTGGTTAAACTAGAATTGCTTTATATAAATGATTCTATCACTACAAATCCTAAGACGATTAACAGTTTTTTAGTAAATCATTTTTCTTCTAAAGGTTTTAGTAAGAAAACCTTTAAGGCTTCTATTACACATCTTCGTTATGTTATAAGAACAACGTATTGAAGTATTTTTGAAGTAAAAATTATGATGGAAGAAATCAAAGTAGTGAATTTTAGTTTAGCAAATGATAAAGGTCTAGAACTTGATGGTTTTCTAATTGAAATGTTTAAGAGTCATTGGAACATTATTAGAAATGATCAGTTTAATGTTTTTTGAGAAGCTATTAACAAAAAATTTCTTGATAAAAGTATTAATAAATATGTAATTCGTATTCTTCCTATGAATAGAGATCTTTAACATATGAATAATTGGAGGTCAGTTACTCTTCTTAATAACATATATAAAATTTTAGTAAAATTCATAGCTTATCGAATTCAAATGATTATACAAGATATCATCAAAGCTATCACATCCTATTCTCAAATTGTATCATTCCACAACTAGAATGATGTTATTCTATAGTAAGAAGTTATAATTATTATAACAAGACCCTTAATGAAAGGACATGTTGTAATAACTGGCATATCTCCTAAGATAATGTTTAGGGATTTGACTTCAGGTAATTATACTTGGTAATTAGAGGTCATGCTAGCATGAAGTTCGAGAGCTAATTAGGGTAAGTAACAAGTGTTGAGTCATGCAAGATAGGAAGGGGCTTTAGAAGTATCTCCATAGTGCCTTAACTCCTATGCATGGTAGTTGTATGATGCATATACCATAGTCCATTGTGAAGGCTTGGCTTTATGAAATATTTTAAGTGTATGTTCATACCAATAGTTAAATTACAAAAAGAAATTTGAACCTTCAACCTCTCACTTGATATTGGAACTATTTCCAAAATAAAGCTGAAATCATTTTTTATTTTTTAAAAAAATTTTAAAAAATATTTTATCCCTACCTATCAATAGGCTAAAGCTTGTTGGTAGGTAGGGTGATACCTAGGGACACATAAGCATGACTAATGATGATCATTGAGTATGCATGAATTGGTACAATATGCATTCATAAAAGTTAAGGCATAATGGAGATAATTCTAGGGCTTGGCCATCCCTTCTAGCTAGGTTTAGGCCTCAAGGATAGATGTTGAATGAAGGTAACCTTAGGGAACCTTTAAAGTATAACTCAGATACACTCATTTAGTCCAATTTCCTTATTAAGTCAATTCTTTTTCATTTTCTTTATCATTTTCCCTACCATGTTTAGTACACATAGTTGAATGTAAAATATATTTGAAATTTACATGACATCTAAGAATGGGATTACAGGGATATTAAATAATGTTATTATAACTTTAGAGGAAATGTAGTGGGCATCTAATACTGACTAGGATATTGCTTTTATTAACTTAAATTATGCTAAAGCTTATAACAAAATTGAATGGAAATATTTATTTCATATCTCTGTAATCTAGGATTTGATTATTATTTTATTTGTGTTTTTTGTACCCTTCTCATTGATGCTAATACTTAAGTTACTATAAATTTTGAATTCTGTTTCTTTTTTCCTTTTCAATGGTTACTTTTTCAAGATTATCCTCTAGCTTCCTATTCTTTTATTATTGCTACAAACTCTCTTTCACATAGTTTGAATTATGATCTACAAATAAATATTATTAAGGAAATTTAAATTGAAGATTAATAGGGGCCCTCTTGAATGAGAACTTAAGAGTTCTATCAATGGTACACATAGCAAGCCAGTCATAGAAACTGAAGATGATAAGAATTACAAATTTTACTTATGTATAAACATTGCATTCAATAAATGAAAATATTATACTAGATATGATACAAGTAAAGGAACCTATGTTGCCATTATAGGGAAATGATATTTTTATAATTTTACAATTTTTATATATTTTATAAATATAAATAATGAGAAAAATAATTAAAACTCATTACAATCCCTTGTAGGAGAAGTGCAACGTTCACATATAAAAAAGAAATAAAACATATATTTGTGTCACAATTCCTTACGATACAAATGTAATGTGGAAATATAATAGATAAGAAAATCATGTCACAATCCTTTATAGAAGAAGTGTGACACTAACACATGATAGTGATAAATTTTCCTTAGTTACACCCTTAATGGCCCAACATAATTCAATACAAGTATGACCTACTTAGACAAGGCAATATCATTGTAAAGCTTCACACAACTATGCTAATCTATTTAAAGGAATTAAATTAGTTATAATTTATAAATTTAAATAATATATTTATTAATTAGATGTCCTCATCAAGGTTCAATAAAATAAAATTGAAAAATTTAAGGAAATCAAAATGAGCTTTATTCATTTCATGAACACTTTGTGTTGTCCAAATAGTGTGAGCTATGAAAGCAAAACAACACTCCAATAGTATCTCATTACACAGTGAAGAGATAATTTAAAAATACCAAAGAACATAAATTATATGCTTACCAAAGAAAGAAGGAGAAGCTCCTAACTAAAGAAAATTGACAAATGAAAATCCTTTTGAGTATTTAAAATTTTCAAGTTTATAATGGAAGTGATAAGACAATGCATCTTATGAGGTAGCACACTAGATGAGGCAACATAGAAGGTGAGGTAGCATACCAACTAAGGTAGTGTACCCCATAAGGAAGAACATCATGTGATGGATCATCAATGATGTATCACCACTAATGAGTCATGGTCTGTCAGACCTAGTTATCGGATCCCCAATACAAGATACCAAGTCTAATAGGCCCCATTATTGGACCCCCGATATCGCAGCTGTGATATCGCGATTCCCGTGTGAGCCTATAAATAAGAGGCAGAAAATTTTTTGTAGGTGTTAAGTTTTGATTTTAGAGTTAGTGTTAAGGTAGGGACTTTTTGTCAGTTTTTCCTCTCAACCCTTTCCCCCAGTGCATGCCCGCAGTGTGATGATTGTAATTGTACGACA
Source organism: Gnetum montanum (assembly GCA_015680685.1). Classification (NCBI taxonomy): domain Eukaryota; kingdom Viridiplantae; phylum Streptophyta; class Gnetopsida; order Gnetales; family Gnetaceae; genus Gnetum; species Gnetum montanum. The sequence continues at coordinate 212,077 of MNCI01000691.1, read as the reverse complement.
TCCTTATTCGACTGTGACGTACTTGGACACATACATGACCAGCAATAAAGATTGAGATTACTTCATCATTGCAGCATTCACTTAGCTTAATTATTTAATTGTTATTGTTATTTATTGCTTTCTTAATTAATATCTCTTTACCATTATCTCCTAGTAACGTGGAATGAGTACGACTTAATCACGAGCATTTAAGTGTGGCTACTTGGTAACCTAGTAGCGTACCTAGGCCATGCGCTTGGTAATCCCAATGGTAGTCGTGCACGAGGTCCAAGATGTATACGGATGATTAAGGAACGGATGCTCATCGCACTTAGGTTAGTTTAGATTCTCTCTCATCCTCTCTCTCCTAGCTTAGTTAATATTATTTCCCATCATACCCAGGAGTAGCATTAGTATAGGAACACATCATACACCTCACTCTGGACTAAATCATACATGACAAAGTTAATACTAGCTCAGGTGGGAAGACATCGAACTGCGATCTAAGAGTAACTATCTAGATACCACAACTAGTCTATCTATGGAGTTCAACCAGATCATACATGAAGCGCTTGTATTCGTATGGTTGAGTGTAGGGATACCTCGCCACTCATCATTGGTGCCGTTGCTGGGGATGATGCTAGTTATCTAGATAGTTATATCATACAAGATCACTGTATAGGAATTAATGATATATCTTTCAAGAAGAAATAATTACAAAAAGTGATATCGAAATTCACACATAATTCCACAACCATGCCTGTCCTACTAGACTATAATAACGCCACATCTAGTGAGGTAATTCATTGGAGAACCACCGAATTATATGGAAAAGAAGATTGGAGTACATAATCCAAGGTGGGGGTTTCTTACAAACATAAACGAAGGCAACATCATCAAAAGAACAACTCACCTAATGACGATGAACCCCTGCTGGCCACTATGATCCTAACGCAAATACAAGAGGCTGTTGGAATCTCCCGTAGGCATCGTAAAGAGAGCCGCCTACCCAGGCTCGATTTGAACAACTTTTCCAATTTCTCAGGAGGCTATGAATTAGATCTGCAACAACATTTACAAGCCTTCTACAATGCCTGTGCATGGAAAAACATTGATAATGGTTGGCAAAAACTCAAGCTCTTTCCTATGACACTTGTTGGCCAAGCAAAAGTATGGTATAGATCGTTAAAACCAAATTCAATTCGACGCTGGCCAACAATGGTAGAACTCTTTAATGAAAGATATCAAACCTACGCAAGAATGTCGGCCTTGAGGAAACAAATCCAAGAGTGGAAACAAACACAACATGAACCCTTGGACATGGCCTTAGAAAGATATTATGCACTATTAAACAACTGTCCAAGCCATGAGTTCTCCGAGGAAAGGCTAATGTACCATATCATTAATGGGCTTCATGATGAAACAAAAGAGAACCTAGGGATGTATGCTCGAGGTCAATTATAGGAACTAAGAACCCATCAATTCCAAGAGCTTATTAAGTGGGTAGCAAAAGAGGAAGGAGAAATGGCTAGATGGAAGAGTGTTGAAAAACATCAACGGGACCAAAATCTCAACTTAACAGAGGTCCATAATCATGAAAAGGAGAAATCAACCTAGCTCAAGGAGAAAGAATCAACTTTGCCAGTACAACAATCATTAGATGAAATTGAGGCAAAGATCAATAAGATGATGAAAATGGATGCATAAAAAGTGCAGAGAATATATCAATAATATTGAAGATAGAGTTTTAACAACCTGAGAAGCAGGACAAAATATCATTACATAATCGGAAAGAAGGGATGAAGAAAATAAGAGCTCAACTACCAATCATACGTATGAATGCAACATTTGCCTGTACGATCACCCCAAAGGCCAATGCCCAATCTTGTTACATTTATATGAGCATTAGGGAAGCACGTTACACCCAGAGTTCATACAGAGATACTGTGTTCGATCACAGTGGCAAAAATCCTAGTCATGTGGGAAGCTACCCCTAAACTAGAGACACCCTTCGTATCATCCGAATCCAAATGCTTATCTAGCCCAACATCCTATTTCTTCAACTGTGTCAACATACTCTATCTCGTCAAATTATCATTCTCCTCAATACTATTAGCCCATGTCCTCAACACAACCACCACCTTGTGTACCTCACACTTCTCCTAAATTTCAACATTCTCATCCTTTCCCTCCTTTTACATCACCACCAACTGATCTTGAAGTGTTTACACTACAGTAGCAAACCATGAACATTACTTGTGCTACGATTGCCAACAGCAGTGAGAGACCTCCTCAACATCAAAGGCATCCCTTCTTTAGACATGACCGTAGGAAGGGACAACATAGTTCCAAGGCCACTGCATTCTCCAACTTAGGACAAGTCCAACACTGTGGTGCATCCTTCTCCTCGAACCCAACACCTCGTGTCACTTCATCAGGGCCACCAATTAACACTCCAACAACCATACGACCCAATGAATATAGCCATGGAGGACGACATCCCAATCCTTGCATACCATCTTATGGTCTCAAGTATCATAGTGGGTCAACTCTTTTCTCAGGAACCACATTTTGTAGATTGCCCTACTATGCTTACTATAATCAGGTGTGTGAACCCCAATGGGGTAAGTATGATCAAGATTCGATATTTCCAACATGCAAGGATCTTCATCTTTCAATTATTAATCCTTGCCATGCTCAACTGTTTAGTTATGGGGGATATCCCCCATTCTAATAACAAGAAGGATTAATAAATATTTTTCATTTTCTTTAATTTTACAATTTTTTTTGTTTTCCTATTTTTCATTTTTCAACCTCTTGTTTTATCTTTTTGTCCTTTTTTCTTTTTATCTTTTTATAAGTAATCTCATCTATGAATAAAACACTCATGTGGATTGTTGGTTGAGGTGTGTTCTATGTTATCGAGTCTCAAGTGATCAATTATTTGGACAATGAGCTCATTACACCCACTCTTCCATTCTACAAATAAGAGGTTCTGTTCGAGGATACAGTGATATTCTTGACATTCTTAAAACTTAAAATTAATTTTGTGTTCATTGTACCTAGAATGAAGAAGGATGGATCAAGAGGGAATGATTAGGGTGTGACATCAAGGGGACTTGCGGATTCTCTTTTGTGACGTCTATGAGAGTTATCATGCAATGTGGTTGTACTAAGAACCTTGTAGATCTAACGCAAAATGGAATTAAGAGTAATCGAAGGGTACTCAAAAATCCAATGCTGTTCTAGGGGGTCCCACTAGAAAGACATGCACCCATGCTTGAAGGTTGGTGGCTTCTCTAGATTCAGCATTCAAAAAAAAAAAACAAAAAAACAATAAAGAAAGTGCCACAAAGTAAAAATCACTCCTCCCTTGAACAAAATGCCAAGTAATCATATGCCTTGTTATTATGGTACTCTCATAGTTGCTCATCATGGGATGAAACAATGCGGTGTCACTAATTAGAGGAATGGACTTGGTCCTGATCTCAGAACGATGGGTTGATGACTCATTAATCATGCTTTACACACAGGATTCATTGTGCCTTGGGTCAGTTACCTCATGTCCCAATCTCTACAGCCCCCTCTATCGTCCATCTCATCTTGCTATCCATGTAATTATAGCTCGTGTCTTGTGTAGCATAGAATTCTTACCTCACTCCGGTGATACTTACATGTGTGTGTTTTGTGGAACTAGTGTGGATTACATTTAACCCTTCTAGTGCCGATGGACATTTTAATGTGTGGTTACATAAGGGAATTATAGGTTGGAACTTGCTTTGGGGAGGACCCACTTGCGTAATTCTTGTAATTTGCACTTGTTGCACATCACCACATCACCTTATACCCTCCAAGTACTTCATTGCCAAATCTATTCTTTCATTTATCATCATTTTATCAAACATTCCTCAAAACTAGGTCCTTTTATGTGTCACCTAAACAAATTAGGTCTAACATTAAACTTTTAGGGAAACTTCCTTGAAAAACTTTCTAACTCTAAAATGACACTAAGTAAAGAATTCAACCTTTATTAAAGGTAATGAGTAAGGTATGAAATCATTGAACTTCTTTCAATAACCTTACTAACAATTGATCTTTGTGTGATTATAGATGATCCATAAAAGAGGACAATAGAGAGGACCTTCTCAAGGTGCAACTAAATGACTAGGGGGAGGCAAAGGCCAAGGAATTCATGTAGAACATGCAGAGCAGGAGGCACAATCATTCAGCATCCATCATGGAACTCCTATTACTGCATAATCTATCCAAGAAAAAGGAGGATAGGTCAGGGCTTAAGCCTATGAAGAGGAATGAAGGTCATTTATGGCATGGCATGTTAAGGCCAATCAAGTGTTCCCGCAGCTATCGTGTCCATGGAAAGTGCCGACTCCATCAAACATTGGAACATCAGCATGGATGACTCATAATCTGTGGATAGAAGAGGAGAAACTTTAGGCACTTCTTCAACAGTATCAATCTCAGAAGCTTGGAGTGCAAAACAAAGGAAAGGCACCCATGGAGGAGCCACCACTATTGGGAACCCCATGAGTTCCACAAGTTTTATCTTTTGTGTCTATGTCCAAATTTTGTTTAATCCTCCACTACGACATGAATAAATTCCTAGTCAGTCAATAATCCCACACCTATCCACTGTGTAATCAATTGAACTTATTCCTCACTTTCTTTGACTCAAGGACGAGTTGGTATTTAGTTGTGGGGGTATGATGAGTCATGGTCTATCAGGCCCAGTTATCGGAGCCCAGTTATCAGAGCATTGATACAAGATACCAAGTCTGATAGGCCCCGTTATCGGACCCCCGATATTGCAACCGCTAAGCGATATTGCATACGCAATATTGCGGTTCCCGTGTGAGCCTATAAATAAGAGGCAAGCAGTTTTTTGTAGGTGTTAAGTTTTGATTTTAGAGTTAGTGTTAAGGTAGGGACTTTTTGTCAATTTTTCCTCTCAACCCTTTCCCCCAGTGTATGCCCGCAGTGTGATGATTGTAATTGTACGACATCCTTATTCGAGTGTGACGTACTTGGACACGCACATGACCAGCAATAAAGATCAAGATTACTTCATCATTGTAGCATTTACTTAGCTTAATTATTTAATTTTTATTGTTATTTATTACTTTGTTAATTAATATCTCTTTACCCTTATCTCCTAGAAACCGGAATGAGTACGACTTAATCACGAGCATTTAAGTGTGGCTACTTGGTAACCCAGTAGCGTACCTAGGCCATGCGCTTGGTAATCCTAGTGGTAGTCATGCACGAGGTCTAAGATGTGTACGGATGATTAAGGAATGGATGTTCATCACACTTAGGTTAGTTTAGATTCTCTCTCATCCTCTCTCTCCTAGCTTAGTTAATATTATTTCCCATCATACCCAGGAGTAGCATTAGTGTAGGAACACATCATACACCTCACTCTGGAATAAACCATACGTGAAAAAGCTAATACTAGTCCAAGTGGGAAGACAGCGAACTACGATCTACAAGTAATTTTCTAGATACCACAACTAGTCCATCTACAAAGTTCGACTGGATCATGTATGAAGTGCTCGTATTCGTATGCTTGAGTGTAGGGGTACCTCACCACTCATCAACCACTTACCAAAATAAGCCTAAACTATAGGTTTAAGTGCAAACAAATAACTTTATGTAGTTGGGCTTACAAAAATATATAAAATTGTCATTGAATGCCTCATCAATGATAAAGATATGTAATTACTTAACATGCACTTTTCAAATGATTATTTTTTTTATAATTACAAATTCTCTACAACTTATCAATATTCTTTTAGCAAGAGTGGAGGATTACTAGATGTTATATAGCTCTGTATTAATTGATAAAAAATTATTACTTATTGTAATGGACATATTAATAAGTGGGTTACTCTCAAGCTTTGAAAAATCTTGAAAATAGATTAGATCTTCAAAATTGTAGGAATACCTTTTTTTTAGCCTAATAAAAATATTTTATAGAATTATGTCGGTGATAAAATTAAAAACAAGGTTGATAAAGTAAAGAAAAATGCTCACCCTTACAGGCAAAGTTTTAGTTACTAAACAGATACTTTAATATATCCATGTTTCTTACTCTAGTTCTTGGACTTCTTAAAAAACTTCTTATGATATAAATAATCATATTATTTGTTGATTTTCTTGTTTTACTAAGCAACATAGAAAATAATTTTCTAAAGTTTCTTGGAATATTTACACTAATAGCAAGAAACATGGAGGAATTGGCCTAATTATTTATTATGACTAAGGTGTTTCTCTCTCAACAAAATGTATTGCAAAATGCATTGATGGAAATGATGTTTATATGCTCTTGATAAGAAACAAACTTATGCAAGGAAAACATAAAAATGATAATAGTTGGTCTTCTAATAACTTTCTTTGTTATCTTCTTTTTCCTTAAGTCATTTATATTCTTGGTTTTCCAATTGTTAAACAAATTTAAAGACATGATACAAGCTTAGTAAGTATTGGAATTACAACCATATTATAGTTTTAGAAGATATGCTTAAGCAAATTAGCCCATGATGGCTTCCTTTTAATAAAAAAGCTTACAGTACCAATTCATCTAGATTGTGTATCACTTAAAGTAAATTTGGTATCAACACAATTTTCTACCTACATATACATGATAGATGGATTACATGAAAGGAGGCTTCCAGTCTCTATGGTTAAAATATAAAGAAAAAAAAGATTTGAGAAATTAATTCTTAATCTTGAGAATTTATTTAAAGTTGATAATAGTTTGCATCAAGCTTTTCTAAATTTTTTTTAGGAGGATGATAGATCTATTTTTCATTTTAACTCTAAAGTTATATGTGAGATTATTACCAAGAATGATTTTATTTATACCAAATTTAATAAGACTTAGAAAATGTAATTATCACCATACTTTTGGATGAGAAAAATGGAAAATATTTAGAGAGTTCCTACCTTTCTAAAATTTTTTATGGTATCTTATTTATCAAGGCCTTCCTATTGACACTCGTCTTTAACACAGGGAAATTGTTTCTCCTCAATGTCCTTTGTATGAAACTGAAGACTCATTTTCTCATTTTTAAAATTATCTTATTACTCAACATGTATAGAAATGGACATCTAGATTTTATAACAACTTATAACCAATTATCAATGATATCATTCTTAGTGATCAACCTACTTTGTCTACATACTTTCTTTGCATTTAAAAGTATCTTCAGCCACTTGTTCTGTATTCTATTTGAAAGCTTTAGTATGCAGTTATTTTCTAGTAAAAAGTGTATAGTTATGACCTTTCTTTAAGAATTAAATATTAGATTCCTAAAGATGTTTATTTTTAGTTACAACTTCTAACACAAAAGTTTTAAATAAAAGGTGAATAATTAATTTATTTCCTACAATATTAATTTCTTTTTGGTTTAGAGGCTCAAGGATGGAAAGATTTCAACTTTTGTTGCTATTTATTTATTATTTCTTATTGATGTTTTCTTTTTATCTTTAGAGAAGATTTTTTCTTCTCTTTACAAGAAATCATTTAGTAAAAAGTGAAGATCCATGAGAATGCTTCTAAGTAAAGGAAAATTCTAATCCTTTTGCTATCCCATAGGGGAGGTATTTTATGATTCATTGTAAGGATGAAAGCCTAGAAAGGCATTCTCAAAACTATTAGGTTTTTCCTTTAGACTCTCTCTTTATGAATTTGATGTACTTTAAAGATTTTTTAATATTATTATTCATTTTTTTGGGTCTAACACTCCCAATCAAGATGCCAATTTTTAAAAACTCAAATGCATATTATTTATTAAGCCCTACTTCTGACCTTTAAAAAGTGAAACTAAATTATCAAAAATGTATCTTCCTTTCATGAAAGCCTCTTGCTTTATTATTATTATTAGAAATAATATGAGATTATAAGTCATGGATTCTAAGTTCTCTAACTTCAAAAAGTTTCCTTTGTATTAGATCTCTCAGTTCCTTCTCTTTGGGGTAGGAAATGGATAAGATCTTGAAATCTTTTTCTCTTAATTTTTTGCTTCCTATTAATGGTTTCTTTTAAATATAAAAAATAAGTACATTCAAGGATGTAACTAAAGCATGAGATGTTGAATAATGTCACATTGAATTGAATGCTAGCACCTAAGGATCCACCCAAGAAGCTATGAGGGCAAAACTTCTTATTTTTAGCCTTTAAAATCTTGATTTTTGAGTGTTATTTACTATTTCAAGTGGATTACAGCTGAATCACAACTTGTGACATACTTTCACTTAAAATTTAAATCCCATGAGTTAGACATGACTCATGGTATCTTGGAAATGGAGAGCAATTTTTTACTAGTAAAATTGTAGTTTCATTTTGAGTTATCATGAAGAGCAATTGCAACAAAATCATGACTCATGATAGAAGGAAAAATGGTTGTGAGGACATTGTGACTAGGAGTGGTTAAGGAAATATAGTGATTTCATAATTGCAAGTTGATCACAACTCATGAGGTCTAAGAAATGTACTAGTTATGACCTACATGAGGTCATAGTACTTATGATAACCTAAAATGAGGTAGTGGATGTGCTTTGTATTAATAGAAAATTACAATTAAATCATGGTCTGTAAAGATGAAATCCAAAACTTGTCCAAGATGCCCAAATCTCCTTAAACTTGATATTTCAATCTCTCTTGATCTAATGCATATTTGTAGCACCTAAATGATATTTAAGAAACACAAATTCTTGAAGTAAAACTTACTTGAATCCAAGATTCATAATATGGATAATGAAAAATGTAAAATCTTTTTTGAAGTTTGGACAATGAATTTTCTCCTTTCTTCGCTAAAATTTGTAACTAGAAATAAACGTTGACACAAGAATTACAATAGTTAACTAGAATATATTGAAAGATCTATAATATTCTAAAATTAAACTTTAATATTATACATATGTCCATTGAAACACTCTTGAATCTAGAAAAAAGAGTTTCAAAATTTCTTGTAAAAAATCATTTTAATTCATAACTCATGTTACCTATGAAAATCAAACTTATGACCTAAGGTTTCCATATGAAGGCTCTTATAACTAACCTAACATCTCATTTTTACTAGATTTTTAATTAAAAAATTGATACAATTCAATGATATGTATAGAAATAAACTAAAATAAAATTGAAATAAATGAAATGGATGAGATTATATGAAACTTGAGATGAAATTGTTATGAGATTAAACTTATAGGAAGCACTATAAACTTGAAGCATTTCATTGCTTCTTCAATATCTTCATTACATTAATGAGATCCTATTAGATGAATATATTGATAAAGAGGTGTTAAGAGCATACTTAACACATAACATGATTGTAAATCCTATACCTAATCTTCTACTAAATCACAAGGAAAAAGGAGATGTGATCTAAACACATGGATGTGGGATACATGGCCCCTTCAATGATCACAATAAAGAGATGATTGTTACATGACAATGAGGATTTTAACATTAGATTCTTTTTGAATTCTACTCTACTCACATATTAAAATAAAATTATGTCATGTGAGACATACATGAAGATATACTTTTAAAAAACATACAAGGAGCACATGGGCTTACATAACTACATAAAATAAGAGAGACATCCACCAACATGACATACAACATAAAGTTAACATATAGGAGGAAGTTCACATAAGGCTATAATAATAAAACAAATAAAGGATGAAATTTTTTTAGAAAATATCTTCTATAAATCACATTACATTAATATCCTCAAATCCTCAAATCCTCAAAGTTGAAAAGTATCACCAAATAAAACTTCCTACAACCTTGGCTTAAAAATCTGTAAATATACGCTACACCAAGACTAAGAGCTTTGAGAAAAAGGATAATTAAGAAAGCAATAGATGAATGAGTGTTTCATTTTGTAAAGAGGACATCTACAGTTATGAACATCTAAATAAAAAAAAAATACTAATAGATAAAATTCTTAATTTTTAAATGAGATGAAGCATTTAATACCTTCTAAATATGATACCTCCTTAACTACATAGTACAATTAACATTCCATAGATATTTAAATCTTGACAAAATAGAAGTTGAGAAGTATTAATAGTATAGGTAAGCTTGGATTGAAATGCAAAAATATTATAAACTTGAATAATTAAAGTTGTATCTAAACTATTCAAAAAAAAAAAGTGATATTTTTAAAGGAATTAATGCCATAGAGAATCTAGCACATTAACTAATGAATCCATCAATTATATAGATAAAAAATGAAATAAAAGTAATTTCAAGCTTAAGTAAAGTACTGCAAGGATCTAGATACTTAATAGTTCATATTTCATTATGACCACCATTATTTAGTGGATTTCCTAGTGATCAATGCTAAAAATAATAATAAATAATTTTCCATTATCATGAGGATTGCATGGCTTACTGCAATTAATGTTAATTTGAGCATAATAGATCTTTCCTTAGAGATTATTAAGGAAAAAAATCATGACATAGTAAAGAAGCAATGCATTTCATGCATTATGTACAATGAAATTAGGTGCAACTGTGTCTGAAAAGTGTGAAGCATCAAACATACAAAAATCCCAACATCCAACAATTAAAGAAAAGAGATGTGTATGAAAAAAAAATACTTGAATGTAGTAGCAACTAAATAGGAAGGCACCTAGTGGTTGACAAGAGACAAAAGTTATAAGTTTGGAAGTTACATGAAACTAGTAGAGAGGCTCACTAGCTCTTACATAGATAATCTAGATGAGATGCAAATAGTGCAACATTAACTTGCCTAAGTAGGACATCTGCAAGAGAAAAAAAATGGCTAGGAAGAAGTGTATATTCTTAAGAAATCGATGCTGGAATCCATAAGGCTAAAAATGTTACCAAAATTACTAGAATATATCTTCCTTGAAAATGGAAAATTGGTAATAATCAATAGTTGGTTAAAAAAAGAGAAAAAGTAAAATTTGCATGAGGTGGTCAATATATGGTCAATGGTCCTTGTCTAGTCTTATGATGAAATCTTAGGCATTAATTCATGTATATGCCAACATTGTATATGCATGAATCTTACTATGAAGCCAAGATGTCAACCATAGCACAAGTTGAATTCCAAGTTAAATGAGGTAGTTAAGAAATAAATTTAAAAACTTCTTAAGGAAATATTCATCTACCCTATTGCAAATAGTGAGTGAGTTACCCCACGTGTCATTTTATCAAAGAAGAATGGTAAATGATTGATTTACATTGAATTTAGGATATCAAACATAGAAACATTGAAGGATCACTTTTTGTTGTCATTTGTTAACTAAATGATAGGCACAATCATGAGACATAAATATTATATGATTTTCAATGAAAATATCATAGGATTTTGAATGGTTATAATGAATATAACCAAATATAAATTGCTTGTAAGTCCTAGGCCAAAATAATTTTCATGAATCCTTAGGGAACATTCGCATATAAGAAGATGCTCTTAGACATGTGTAATATCCCTACAAAATTTCAACATATAGTTCTTGGAATATTTCAAAAACAAATTAGAAATGGTGTGAGAGTCTTTATGAATGACTTCTTTACCTATATCTCAAATTTTGAATCACCAATGAATTACTTGAAGAAACTTCTCAAGATATGGATGGAGACCAATCAGAAGGTTAAATCACAAAAGAATCACTTGATGATTTAAGGGGATATTATGCTAAGATATCAAAATTTAGAGAAAAGCATTGAGATACATCTAGAGAAAACTAAAGTGATTCAATAAATCACACAAAGACCTCAAATAGTGAAGTATGGACCATTCATCTAGATGAAAAAAATGTAAAAAAGGGTGAAGGGGTGTTAGAACCTTGAAATAATTTTCATATAGGTACGGTCCAATTAGAACTTTATAACTTAGCATTGTTCACCAATATCAAACTCATGAGTTGAAGCTTTCAAATTGAGAATGCAAAAATAAGGGGATGGAAGGTTTTGGAACCTAAAATAATTGAAACATAGATACACCCCAAGATATATAGTCTAGATAGTACTTTATAACTTAGAATTTTCCACTAGAATCAACCCCATGACTTACAGTTTCCAAATCAAGAGTGCTACCACTAGACTAACATCTCATTGTTGATCAATAATGCAAAAAAGCCTTTAAACTTAAATAAATGCTCATTGTTGCTTCCATTCTAAAGGCACCAAACTAGTCTAGGCCCTTTTAACGTATGATGGATGCATTAAAATATGATTTAGGAGGTATTCTTACATAGTTGAATGACTAGAAATATCCTTACTTCATCTATTATGCAAGCAAAAGTATAACACCCCATTTCTAAATATTCATTGCTAGTTGATATATCTTGTGGGTTGATCCCCTTAATGTATTCTTTTCTTAGCTTATACTATGTGTTAGTACCTTATACTTTGGTATGTCATATTTGTGAGATGTATTTTTGGGTCTATTTTTCTTGGTAAAGCTATATACCTTGTAATTATTTTATAAGGTTTATTAATAATGAGGTGTTAGCCTAGTGGTAAGACTATTGATTTGAAAGCTTGAAGCCATTGGTTCAATTTTGATAGATAATGCTAAGTTATAAAGTTATAATTAGACTATATATCTTGGGATGCATGTACATTATAATTATTTTGGGGTTCCAAAAATGCTTCTTACCCTATTTTATAAGGTGTATTTGGTATTTTAATTTATTCTATTTTAAGCATATATGAACTAACCTCTTTGTTGAAATTTTAAGTAAGTAGATATTAGGTACTAGATGAGCCATTAACATATGGGATTCTACATTAGACATGTGAGATTCTTTGGTTGATTCATGTGTAGCATGATTTTGTAATGACTTGGTAATTAGTTTTATATTTCATGTTTTTATTCGTAGAGTGATAGCATGGGTAGTGCCTTCTAGATGCATGTTTTTACTTGGTAATTAGCTAGAGAAGTAATAGACATATGTTTGTATAAATGTAGAAATTATATCAAATTAGGGTAAGTTTTCCATTACTGATCCTACTTTGCAACATCTTTTACATGATAAACCTAAGGTGAGAAAGAGAATAGATGTTATTTTTTAGTATGGAATAGAGATGATATTTCTTGTAACAAAGCAGTTTAATGTAGTAGTAGATGTTACCACATAGTTGTTGGTCACAAAGAAGAGGAAAGAAAAGTTAGTTTTAAAAATCAAAAATTTGAAGGATAAGTTGGCAAATTTAGAATCAAATCTCCATGTGAGTAATATGATGAGGTGTAATTCCTAGGCTTCCTCTTATTGGCATTTGAGAGATTCTTGGGGTATTATGGTTAAGGCTCAAAACAAACAACAATGTATAGTTACAAGCATGAATGTAGTGAACAAGAGGTTGTGAGATGCTTGTGCTACATGGAAAATATGGGATAAGTAGCATAGGATGAATAAGTTGATTTATAAAAAGAGAAGTTTTGCCCTTATTGAATAACTCAAGGAGGAAAGAGGTGCAATAAAAGTAAGGGAAATGTTCATCAATAAGATAGATGTTAGCGATGCTTTGAAAATCCTTAAAGGATATGTGTAGGTAAAAAGAAGGAAAAAGATGATGGAACATCTACCATCTAACATGAGAGAGGAGATTAGGATGGAGAGGAAGCCTACCACAAATAACCTTACTTTACTTGAGATTATGGATATACCTATAAAAGACTTAAACTATTCATTCCTTTTGTCTAAAGAGATTATGAAGGAGTTGTTAGATGTTTTGGGATTTAAGGCTTCTAATTAGGACCTATAGTAGGGGATGATAGATGTAGAGTGGGACCTAGAAGCATAACTATAGGAAAATAACACATTTTATTTAGTTTTAGTTTTATGTGTTTTCATTAATTTTTATTAATATTAGTATATTTGTAGTTTTTGGTTTTTAATAGTAGTTGGTGTTCTTATGGATTTTATGTTTTATTGTTTTTAATTTTTTTATTTTTTATTTTTTAGGTGTAGATGTCTCAATGGGTTCCAATAGTGGGGAGAAGGATGCGAAAAATGTAGTAGTGGTGAAGAAGATTTTCCCTTCTTATGATGGATTTTCAAGCAACTAGGATTAATGGATAGATGCTATGATTATTTGTTAGAGATGGAGTTTTAATATTATTGTTTATTTTTGATGATGTTATGGACTATTGTTAAATGGATGTATTTTGATGGATATTCTAGGCACTATTAACTATGGTAGAATATTGTTATTATGTATGATTTTTGAGTTTTATATGTTTGTAGTTTTTATAGTTTATTTATTTTGATTGGTTTTTGCAGTTTTAGAGTGTTTATGGTTTTGCAATTTTTTCTAAGGAAAAAATGAAACAAGCACTAAAAAAGGCATGTGATAAAAACATAATGCAAGGAAAATTAAGCAATAACATAAAGTAATAAAAAAAAGTAAGCTAGATAAGCAATAAGCCTAATAAAGTAAACAAAAATATCTAAAATATGTAATGAAATTGAAGCTAATTAACACTAAGAAATACATGTAAACATTAAAAATAAATAAAAATAAAATGATAAAGTAAGGGATAAACATTTCAAGATGATGATGTTGTAGCAATATATTTCTTGGCTTCGGACCTAGTATAAATGTTTACACTCTTAGTAGACTCAATGATGTTTAACTTAACAAATCCCAAGTCTACAAACTACTATGTACCAAATGACCAAGGAATACTTGAATTCGAGTCATTAGTTTCTTTCGTTGAGGATGTTTGACTGATGAGAGTAGGTTGAGATCCTAAGCTACTTTCTTTCATAACATCTAAATGTAAGAGCTAAAACTTCAAAATTAGCATGTATAACTACCTCTTTATCATTACAATCTAAATGTATCTCTTAAAGCAAAGGTAAGGAAATAGCAGGATGATAGGCTAACCAAGGTCTTCTCAGGATAGCATTAATTCTAGACGAGTCTCTAATGATGATGAATACAGCCTCAAATGCAATCAAAATCCTAATTGAAAAAGGTAATTTTATTGCTCCTAAAATCTCTATTGTAGTACCACTAAATGAAACCAAAGAAGAGTTGTAGTTAGGGAAAGTGACCTATTTTTCAAGGCCAAGATTCTCAATGATTGCCAATGACATGACATTGGTTCCAGGTCCATCATCTATGTGAATGAAGGGTAGTGATATGCTACCTCTTATCTATATTGTAATGTAGATTGGAAGCTAGCACACCCATCGTAGTATGTGTTTTGATGTTTTCTTCCTTGAAAATAACATAATCAGCCTCATAGTACAAGAGATTTAGCACTAATGAGATCACATGAACATGAACTTGAATATTCAAAGGTATTGTGATAGATTGTAAAAGCTTCTCCAACACCAAGCAAAGTGAAGATGAGGTTAAAAAGGAAAATGTTTGTCCCTTTTAACTTCATTGCAACAATGATTTTAAATAAAGCCTAACCTCCAAGAGTTGCATCCTTGGAAACTAGCATAGAAGGAACAACATATGATATATGTGAAGAAGTTAAGATGAGAATGGGAGTAAGAGGGCTTAGTTTTGGTGTAACTTGGAATGAAACATTCTTTTTGTTTTCAACCGGTTACTTTTTGACCTATTCTTGTTTGTTCCCTTTTTTGTTAGCCATTGCTTCTTTTTGAGCTTGGGTAAGGATCTTGATGGGAGAAGTGGTAGTAGCGAGCAAAGGAGACTCTTGTAACTTAGGTGGAGAGAAGGGATAAGATAGAGGAGGAATAGCATAGGATAAAACAAGAGGATAGTCAACAGAGCAAGTAGGTATAGGAATTTTATTTCTTGGAGGTAAGTGAGGATAACTAAAGATTAGTTGGAAATGCATAGTGAGTTCATCATAATGAGATATCATGTCGATGATTAATGAAATCCTACAGACATTTTGAAGGATGGAAGCATTAGTGTCATTCTAGACAATATTTATAATAAAAGGCTTTTTGAGCCTTGATGGGGTTGAACTAAATTATGAGAAAGATTGATACTAGGAGAAATCCATTGGAATGATAAAGGGGATTTTTGGGCAATTACCTTTGGGCTTCAAATGAAAGTCCAAAATTCTACTTGAATGTGCATTGAAAGGATATTGGTAAATTTTCATGTTTAACTTATTAGATTACATAGGAGTGTTGAACATGATTTCTTCTTTTTTTACCAATGCTTAAACATCATCTTTAAGTATGTTATAATCCTCAATATCATAACTTGGAGCCTTATGGTAATAGCCAAAATTATTAGGATTGTACTACTTAGGGACAAGTGGATCTCTTGCCATGCACTAGGAAGATCAATAGCCAAGGTCTGGAATCTTTTGAATCATGCCCTTGTTTCTTCTAAAACCTTAGTAAAACTCAGTAGGATTATACCACTTAGGAGTAATATTTCCATCTTTTAGTAGCATGCTATATAGTTAAATTGCATGTGATTTGAAATTTTTGATATTCAGACCTATTCCTTTGTGGCCTCCTTTTTTATCCTCTATTTGATGTATTTTTTCCATCATCATTGTGTTTAGGATTTTCATTCTTATTCTCAACATTGCCTTCATTATTTAATGATAAAGTTGACATAGCTTGGTTCATCAAGTCCATAATTGGACTAATATTTTAGGTATCTTGATGTTTTCCTACTACTTTTTTTGTTTTGTTATTAAAATTGACTCACTTCAAATCATTGCATTAAATAGCCACCTCCTTGATGTGCTTGATGGAGGTTTTGGCATCATGTTGGCTAAGTGGCCTAGGGTAGAGTAACTTTCCTCTAATGTAATCATTTACAACTCCTTTAAATATATGCAAAAATTGATCATCGAGTAATGGATGTATGAGCTCTATCATTACAAATTTTTATCACAAGATAAACTTAGAGATAGACTCATTAGGAGCATGATAGCCAACAATTTTTGCAAAGTTTCACCATTGCTAGTGTTATATTTAAATCTCCCCACAAAGGTCATTAAGAGTTGTTCCAAGTAGGTAATGAACCCATGAGGTAAGGTCCTATGCCATTCAATCATCTTTTCTATCAAAGAGTTTCAAAAAATATGCAAGATGGTATGGTGATAATTAGTGAGGAGAATACATTCATTACATAATGTGATAACATGGTTTTTCAAATTAGATTTCTTATTATGCTTAGTGAAATTTGACAATGAAACTCCTTTATGAACTTGAATAGGAGAAAGTAAGGGAACTAATAGGATCAACTAGGAGATGAACAATGGATATTGTAGGACTACCCCCATGTAATGTTATGGCTTTTCTTGTTTGATCCTCATTTACTTGGAGCTTGAATGATAGATCCTATACCAAGAACAGTACTTTAGAAAGAATATGAGAAAGTGATGAAACAATAAGATTTCCCAAAATGAAATTACATAAAATTGGTTGTGGTGGTACAATGGTAGGCATAGAGATAGGTTATGATACATTGTATTGAGATACATAATATAGGTGGAAGAAACGATAATGATACCTAACTTCACTAAGTTTGTAATACTTGGGATAGTGACTAAAATGGGTTTAATAGTCAATTGGGATTTTGAATTTATACTTGAGATGATAAATTAATAGTGATGGTATTTAGAAATAGGCTATAGAAAATTGGTACATTGATTACATGTGGGATTATGATAGCAAGATTAATTAAAGTAGGTAGTAAAGAAAAAATATTATGAAGTATAGAGACTAAGAATAGATTGGTAGAACTAATGAGGTTTACATGTTATATAGTGGAACTATTTCATGGATGAAAAGGATCTATGGGAAGAGAGACATGAGAAGGTTCCTCATCATGAACAATTATGTCTTCACATTGCTTACTGTGCTAGTCTTGTGATGAGTCATGTTTTGTAGGGTTCTGATATTGGATATCCAATATCAAGGCCACGATGTCAAGTATTCAATATTGGGGCACAACCTCTAATGTTGGGCATCTGATATTTCCCCTTATGTGCTAGCATATCAATACCACACTTGGATGCATGGTTGGGATATAGTTTTGTTGATAGATTTTAGATAGTTTTTTCATAGCTTTGTGATTTCAAGTTCTGTTGTTTGCTAGTGCATGCTCGCAGTGTGATGTTAGTAATTGTATGACATCCTTATTCGAGTGTGGTGTACTTGGACACATTACATAATAGGAAATAAAGATCGAGATTACTTTCATCATTGCAGCATCCACTTAAATTTATGATTATTGTTTAATTATCTAATCATTTACTGTTTTCCTTAGCTAATGTTTCCATTTATTTCTTTCTACTCTTCCTATCATTAAGTGGAAAGAGTACACCTAATCACAAGTGCTTAAGTGTAATTACTTGATAACCCAACAATGTATTGTTTGGTAAGCCCAGATGTACGTTTGGTAATCGTAGTGGTAGTTGTGCAAATGATTAGGCATGGATACTCATCATACATAGGCTAGTTTAGATTTTACTTTCCATTGCCAATTAGTTTAATTAATCACTCTCTTTATTATCATTAGGAGTAGTGTAGGGCTAGACAACATTAACCATCATATGCCTCACTTTGGACTAAACCATACATGACAAAACTACCACTATTCCAAGTAGGAAGACACTAAACTACGATCAAGGCATAAAAATTTAGATGCATAACTAGTCCCATCCACAAAATTCGACTAGATTGTGCATGAACACTTGTGATTCGTATGGTTGGACTTAGGGGTACCTTGCTGCTCATCATCGACATCGTTGCCAGGGATGGTGCTAGTTATCTAGATTAGTTATATCATACAAAATTGCTATAAATGTATTAATGATATATCTTTTAGGAAATATTAAATCACACACATCATTAATGAAAAACAATGTCTCTTTTACAAGGAAGCAATAATACATTGTATGGAAAGAACATCCATTGGAGAAATAACAAGATATATGTTGAAGAAAATTGGAGTGACCAACATCATGCAGGGGTTTCGTATGTCCATGACCATCTTGACAACACTTAGAGACTATATTCACCTAAGGTAGACAACCTTGGAGGAGATGAAGTAAGTCCTGGACCAAGGGAGGCCTCAAGGCCTAAGACCTCCTCAAAGCCTAGAACTGATAAATCATGAGACCCTGGGGAACACCATAGAAGGCATGGTAGCTCTCCTAGTTCCTCATCTTCCTCTTCCCCTTCCACATCTAGTTCTAATGATCATGAACATAGGTATAGAGATAAAGCTTCACTAAAGGGTCAAAATAAAAATAGAAATCAAACCCACGGGAGAAATCAAAGACATCAAAATGAACATAGACAAGATTATCATAATCAAAAGAATAGAAATAAAAATTTTCATCACAACATTCTTGATGATGATGAACCCTTGTTGGCCACTAAGAGCTTGATGTAGATCATAGAGATAGTGAAGATATCTTGTAAGCATTGCAAAGAGAGTCACCTACCTAGGCTTGATATGAATAATATTCCTAGATTTGTGGGAAGCTATGATTCAGATCTACAACATTATTTACAAGCGTTCCATGATGCTTGTGCTTTCTACAACATTGAAAGTGGATGGAAAAATCTTAAGCTCTTTCCTAAGATACTAATCGATAGAGATGATTAAAAGCAAATTCAATCTAATAGTGTTGGAACTCTTCAACAAGAAATACCAAATTTATGTAAGGGTGTCCAACTTGAGGACATAGATCTAAGGATGAAGATAAGAATAATGTGAACCCTTGGACATGGCCTTAGATAGATATTATTCTCTACTGAATAGATGCCCAAGCCATTGTTTCTCTGAGGAAAGTAGCTCTTCCATACCATAGATGGGCTTTATAATGAAACAAGGGAGACCCTTGGGATGTATGCTCCAGGTCAATTATATGAGATACGAACCCATTAGATCTGAGAGATAATCAAGCATGTGGCAAAAGAAGAAGGAGAGCTATGCAAATGGGAGAATATAGAAAAGTATCATTGGGATCCAACTCTTCAAAAGAAGAAGGTCCATATCTTTGATAAGGAAAAAGAGGCAGGTCTCAATAAGGTGATTCCACAACAAACCTTGTTGATACAAAAGGCTATCTACGAATTAGAAGGAAAGTTTGATAGGGTGTAAGAGTGGATAAATGAAAAATTTACAACTTTCGTAGAAACTGTAGAGGAGAAGCTAATGTAAAGTCAATTAGGCAATGATAATAAATGGAGGAAGAAGAACCAAGAAACAGCTAGGAACACTTATCGGCAAAAAGGAAAAATGGCCATAGAAGAAGAGACTATAGACTCAACCACCAAAGAGGATGATGAATGTGACATTTGCCTATATGATCATCTAAAGGGCTATTGCCTAGTCATGTTACATCTTCATGAATATGAGGCTTTTGCATTAAATCAAAAGTTCATACAAAAGCACATGCCCAAGGAATTAGCTTTTCCACAAGGTAATTATCAACAATCTCACAACCAATCATACCATCCTAGGGGGACTTATTACCAACCTAAATACTATCTTTAACTACAATGGTGACACCTATAGTTATGGGTGAGGCCATCACCAAACTAGCCCTACCCTCACTACTAGTAGAAATCGTATGATTATTATGTTCAACAACCTGTTTCCCCAACTAGTTCCATGTCCTTTACTTTAAATCACTACTATCACTCAACTGAGTATCATCAACCCATGACATCTCATGAAGGATAACCACCGCACACCTCTTACCCTTCCTCCTATCCTCAATATTCTCATCCTCCACAACACCACATGCCACTGCTAGCAACATAGGAAGGTTTAGCACCACAACATCAACAAACATATGTCACTTATGTTGTGAATGTGCATAGATATGCTAATACTAGTAGGTTTCCCCCACAAACTTAGAAACATCCTTTCTTTAGGATAGCTCCCAAGCAAAAGTGTAACACTCGTGGACCTACCATGTTATCTGAACTAGCATAATGCTAATCTAGTGTAATGTCTTCCCTCTCACAACCAACGTCCTTTGATCCTATGCAAGGGCCATCATCCATTGTTACTCCAACAACCAACAGAAGTAATGGATCTAGCATTATGAAGAGACCAATGAATCCATGCATACTGAATCATGATCAAGGGTGCAATCATGGGTTAGACATTCACAACATTAACATAACTCATACTCTAAACCACTGTACATTGAACAATCAAGTGTGTGAAGAATAGCTTGTCTACATAGCCACCACTAAACCAAGAGACATCCAGTGGCTTGAAAATGAAAGATTAACACTATTTTATACATGCATGTACCCTG
The DNA here is from genome assembly GCA_015680685.1 of Gnetum montanum. Classification (NCBI taxonomy): domain Eukaryota; kingdom Viridiplantae; phylum Streptophyta; class Gnetopsida; order Gnetales; family Gnetaceae; genus Gnetum; species Gnetum montanum. The sequence goes on along the minus strand of MNCI01000691.1, from coordinate 190,847 downwards.
CCTATCTGCTTATTAATTCTTACCATGGTCAAATGTTTAGTCGTAGGGGAAACATCCCATTCTAACATCCAAAATTTTTAGGTGTTTTTCATCTTTTTTTTTTACAATTTTTTATCATTTTTCTTATTTCTTAATACAATTTTTCATATCCTTTTCAACTTTTTCACATTTTGTTTTCATTTCCTTTGTCAGTAATCTCACTCGTGAATAAAACGATCATATAGCCCATTGAGGTGAGGTTTTCTCTATGTTGTCAAGTCAAGAGATTGATTATTCAGATAGCGAGGCCACATCATCCATCCACTCATTTCATTAATTAGAGGTTCTTGCTTTGGTCATAATGGTATTCTTCTTCATCATCAAACTAAAAATAACTTTGTAATCATTATGCCTAGATAGAAAAGTGAAGAACCAAGGGGGAATGTGAAGGGTGTGACATCAAGGGGATTTGTGGATTCTCTTTGGCTGCTTTTGTATGTTCTATCATGTTGCTTTAGCTATAATTATCCTTGTAGATCCAATGAAAAATGGAAGCAAGAGTACCATAAAAGGGAATTGAAGAAATTTTTGACGGTCCCATTGGAAAGACATGTTATCCATGCCTAAAGGTTGGTAACTTCTCAGAATTTAGAATTCAAAGAAAAAAAAGAAAAATAAAGTGCCATAAATAAACTCCTCCCTTGGACAAAATGCCAAGTGATGTTACTGCTTGCAACTATGGTAGTCTTATGGTTGTCAAACAAAGTGATGAAATAATGCAATGTCACTGAATGTGGTTTGGACTTGGTTTGAATCTTGGGCAAACGAGCTAATGCTTACTTAACCATTAATAACACACAAGGATTCATTATGCCTATGGTAAGACACCTTACGTCCCAATTCATACAATCCCTTCTAAAATCCATCCTCTCATTGTCTGTATAATCCTAACTTGTGGTTTTGTGTAACATAGAGATATTTTCTCGAATTGGTGGTTTTAACATGTGTGTTTTGTTCCATAGGTATGCATTGCATTCAACCCCTTTGGTGCCTATAGACATTTTTAGTTGTGGTTATATGAGGGCATTATGGGTTGAAGCCTACTTTGGGGAGGATCCACTTGTATAATTATTGTGACTTGTACTTGTTTGACACAACCACATCATTTTTAACCTTCCATGTGCATAAATGTTAATTTAATGCTTTCCCTTATCATATAATTGATCTGTTCTACAACATAAATCTAATACCCATTTTCTTGCATCTTCTAAAGCTTTTAATGTTGCTGACTCCATCTTCTAACACTTTCAGTGCCTAAATATGATTTCCTACTTATCCTAGAACTTTGAACCTAACCTAAAACCTTCCAGCCAATCATAGAGCCTCATTTTCCATGTTGATTACCCTCATTAAATGCATATTCAAGCATCTTGATATCAACTACCCAATATCAGGTCAGACTCAACATTAGACACCCTATATTAGGTCCATAAAACCTATATATATGACCCCCATGGTGCTCCAAAATCCATTCTCATCATTTGTAGCTAGGGGAGTTTTTTAAATTTTCTTTCGCGACAAAGAGCTCTACATAATCAACTTCCACTTGCGATATTTTACTTTATATCACTATGATTTTCATACTATTTGAACCGATTGGAACCCAGAGCGTTCAATTTAGTCATGGGGGGTGGGGGGGCGGGTGGGAGCAGGGGGTGGGTACTTGTGTGAAAAACTTGCACTGATTTTTAAAAAATTTGCTATCACTCGAAAGGTATTACAAGGGTAAGAATGTTAAAAAACCTTAAGTGTTATAATGAAAAATCAATCGTATTAATGCCAAAAAATTTAATTTTTTTACCCCAGGGACCATAACCATCATGATAAGACATACATAAGGAAAAAGAAACCAAAGAAACTAGTTGTGAAGTGTCATAAAGAAGATTAACTTTTTGGGCATTTTTCTGAAAATTTTACTAACTCTGCAGTCATATGAGCCAAGAACTTAATGAAACTAAGGTCATGAGTAAGGTATAAACCTATTAATGATATATAACAACACCTTAGTAACATCCCACTCTTGATTGATTGCAGATGGATCCAAAAAGAGGAGGAAAAGAAGAACCTTCACAAGAAGTAGTCAAATACTTAAGAAGTGGTAGAGGCCAACAAGGAGAGCAAGCCAAACATGAGGAATAGGAGGACCAATCATTCAACATTCATCAAGAGGCTTCTATTACAAGATAGTTGATCCAAGGAGACGCCATGGAACTACAAGCTCCATTGCAAGGACAACACCTCATGATGTCCCCAGAATGCCTTGAAGCTATTCAGGAGAAATCCATGTTGACCACAGTCATAATGGAAATGAACTTTGACCTATTTATGGAATTTTCTTTTGAGGTAATTCAGATGCAACTCCAAGCATTACCATTATGGTACATTCTTTCAGATAATGGTGAATTGTACCTCAGTGAGACATACCAATTCTGGCACAACAAGGAAGAAGGCACCATTGATAACATTAACAAAGTCACTATTTCTTTCTGGGTGAAAGCAATCACAGAGGCTTTGAATCTACCAAATGTGGAGGCCAAGCTACCAAATGAAGTCTAAGCCTAACCAAATGAATTTTGGCTAAAGTGGGCATACAACAAAGATAATAAGACATATAATGAATTGACCCTAGAAGAGAGGACCTATTTTCAAGATAGGCACATATCACCTCTTCCCAACCAAAGGGCTTAATATAATCTCAACATAAGTAGCCACGAAAAGTGCAATACTAATGGTAAAATACATGGCCAATCTTCCCCAATTATACTGCATGGAAATTCAGAGGTGGTTTGAAGAAATGAAGGTAGGGAAGCCAACACTTATGTTCCCCTACTTGATTAGCAAACTGTGTAAGTGCATTGAAATCTTGAGATACATAAATGACATTCCTAGGAGGGCTTAGAATACTTCTTTTGCTAAATTACTTAAATTTGTAGCACCATGGAAAGACCTTGGTGAGGAATAAAAACAAGAGAAGGAAGCAAAACCAAAAAAAGAAATAGAACAAGAGCCTAAATAGTTTTGTGATCCACAAGTTCCACTAGCACTACCATAAGACTATTGGCCTATGATAAGCCATTTGCAAAGAATTTTTAAAACACTCAGCTGGGGAAGTAGAGATGAATCAAACCTCTTCAGAGTCATCGATGACATTGTGCAACCCACTATTTTTGTTGATCCAAAAAGAGGGTAGATTTCACTATAATTAGGAGGACAATCCTAGTGGTTACGAAAAATCTATGGTAACATTGCATCTTTTCAAGTGATGCTTGAAATAGGAGACGGTGCCAAAATAGTGGTCATGTAGCATTAGGATGTGGCAGGTGTAGTAGAGGTGTCAAGAAATCTTTCAATGTGCCTATTATGTTGCCAGTGGATTTAACTGGGACCAGAGATGAAGAAATGCTTGCTATGACTTTAATGACTCATACTTCCCATGAGGTTATACTAGATAGATTACTACAGATAGGACAAGTAATGACAATCCTTTTTGACATCCCCAATGATGTCACTACAGTGCAATCAGACCTCATCACCATCAAAGGGAAGTTGGTCATCGCTGAGACCAAGGTGGAACATGCAAAAGTAGAAGTGCATCAATTGCAATAAGATCTAGCCACCCTGAGAGCTGAAAGAAAAGACCTTACCTGATTTGTAGCACTTGACCAACTGGATATATTTTGAACAAAGTAGTTGAACAAATTGATTGAAGAGAACAAAGTTGTTGAGTAAGAGAAGGAGAAGGTAGTTTGGAATGCTTCAACTACTAACAATCAAGCATATGCCCATAAGAAGGCATTGACCATAATGCAAGAAGAAAACAAATAACTTCCTATAGATAATGCAAGGTTGACCACTATAGAAAAGTAGAAGAACATCTTGGAGGAAAGTGTCCACCAGTTGAGAGAACAATTGGTGAGGGTCAACCAAGACATCACTAGATTGGCCAAGGAGAATTGAATCCTCTTGATGGAGGAGGTTTGTGTCATTCGTCAAAAGTCCACAATCAAAAAAAGTGTGTGGAAAAATGAGGTAAGAAGCATGAGAAGCTAAAGGAGCACTTTTAGGACTAGGTTTGCATGTATAAACAAATAAATGAAAAGGAAATCTAGATGGCCAAAGCTTGCATTAGATCCATGTCAGTGCAAAATCCTGATTGGCAACTCATCCTGGATAGTTATGCATTGGTTCATGAAGCAAAAGTGAAGAATAAAGACCTATAGATTGAAGAGGTAAAGGAATACATGGCTAACCTTCAATATGCCAACCTTGTCATGTTAATAGCAAGGTAGCCTAGAAATGAATTAGAGTAGCAAGTAGCAGCCACCTACGCATTATATGAAAAAGAATTTGTAGTTATTAAAAATGCTTTATAGAAACTTCATGTAGCAACCTTAGAACTATAGGTGATTAAGGCTAGATACCATGAATAGAAAGATGTAGCCTCAAACCTAACCAAGAGATTAACAAACTACCATGAGTTGAAAGAAAAGGCTAGGGCCTTCAAGAAGGAACTACAGTAGTTTGCAGCTTGGTACGTAAAAGCAAACAAAATGTTTTCGTAGCTACCATGCCCATGGGATGTACTAGCTCTAGCACACATCAGTTTAGCAGCTTGGATGGTACATGACTCAAGAACAGAGGAAGAAAAGTTGCAAGTGCTCTTAAATTACTACAAATTCTAGAAGTCTAGTGACAAAGGAATGTGAATAATGGAAGATCCACCACCTTAGAGAACTACATGAGCTTCCCCAATTTTGTGTCTTGTAATGTTATATCCAAAATTTTGTAAAAAACTACTGGGGCATGTAAGAGTCAATTTGTGTACTTAGTCAAGTTTGTCAATAATCCCACACCTTCCCAATCTTTTGTAAAGGACTTGTTCTTCATTTTTTTTAACTCAAGGATGAGTTTTCATTCAGTTGTAGGGGTATGATGAGTCATGTTTTGTAGGGCTGCAATATCAGATATCCAATATTAGGGCCATAATGTCAAGTATGTAATATTGGGGCATAACCTTCAATGTTAGGCATCCAATATCGCTCCTTGTATGCTAGCCTATAAATAACACACTTGGGTGCATAGTTGGGATATAATTTTGTTGATAGATTTTAGATAGTTCTGTTATTTTCCAGTGCATGCCCATAGTATGATGTCAGTAATTGTATGACATCCTTATTTACAGATCAAGATTGGCAATAAAGATCAATATCAATTTTATGGCATACTTGGACATGTTACATGATTGGCAATAAAGATCAAGATCACTTTTATCATTACAAGATCCACTTAGATTTATGATTATTTTTAATTATCTAATTATTTACTATTTTCCTTGGCTAATGTTTCCATTTATTGCTCTTTACTCTTCTTGTCATTAAGTTGAATGAGTATGACTAATCACAAGCACTTAAGTGTAATTACTTGGTAACCCATCAGTGTATTATTTGATAAGCCCAATGACGTATGCTTGGTAACCCCAAAAGTAGTTGCATGAAGTCTAAGGCATGTGCTAACTATTAGGCATGGATACTCATCACATGTAGGCTAGTTTAGATTTTAGTTTCCGTTGCCAATTAGTTTAATTAATCACTTTCTTTATTATCATTAGGAGTAGCATAGGGCTAGAAAACATTAATCATCATATGCCTCACTTTGGACTAAACCATACATGACAAGACTACCACTAGTCCAAGTGCGATCAAGGCATAATGATTTAGATACACAACTAGTCCCATCCATGGAATTTGACTAGATTGTGCATGAATGCTTGTGATTCATATGGTTGGGCATAGGGGTACCTTGCTACTCATCATCTTGGAATTGGTAATTTTTGCTGCTAACATTGATGTTGGGATTTCTAATGAGATGATCCCAAATAGCACTTAGCATGACCTAGACTTTATCCTTAGTGATTAGGTATTCCAATAGTGTTACTTACTAAGATGGGGTTGGCACTGAGTGCTATGTATTCAACTATTCCCCTTAGCTTATTTTCAAGTAGTGTAATGCTCAATCATCACTTAGCGCATGCGACTTTATAGTTATGTTGTGTTGTAGGTGTCATAAGAGCCTATGCTTTCTACATGTCCATTAACTTATGAACTTTGAAAGTCTGAGGAGAATCGAATCTATGTCCTGACATGGTATCAAAGAGAGTCTCTTCTGCATACTTAGAAAAGAAACAAGGATCAAGTGTGAATAGGGGAAAAAATTAAAACTACAAAAAAATAACCAAAGTAAGAGAAATTCTAAGCACTAGAAAGAACCTATAAGTTGCTAGGTGAGAAGTTTAAAATGCTAGAAAACCTATTGGTCCTCCTAGCATTAAAATTATTTCTACAAAAAAAATTATTCTTCACACTTGTATAATGACACCTCCATGAACTAAGTATCGAAATATTTAGTGTATGATCATAAATAACTTCAAATCAATGTAACCCTTGATATATTAGTGATCATGAAACAAAGGGGCATGAAAACTATAATTAAATATGAACTTATCCTACCACACATGAACTAGAAATGAGAAGGGAATAATAAAAAGTAAGGTTTTAATGCTAAAAATAAGTGAAAATCATTGAAAAAATGACTAAGTATAAATTGCCGAAAAATAAATGAAGTATGGAATAAACTAAGTATAAAATCTAAGTAAAAGAGCATAAAATATTAGAATATTGAGACTATGATATGGGGGAACAAATCCTAGATCCCTTTCTAAACAATACAATTCTTTATCAATGAGTACCAAGGTGGTTGCCTCCTATGGAGGGCTAAAGCGATAAGTGATAGATGAAAAATGCCAGTGAATTAAAATTAATAATAAGAGGTCAAATCTTAAGTAAAATATGGACTGGGGAGTGGAATTAAATGTCTTAATGGTTAAGATATGGATGGAGAAGTTGTAAGCATGATTTAGATTCAATTTTGAGTCAAAACAAAGTTGTTTTGCTTAAGGATCTCATCATTAATACTAGAGCTAATAAACTTCTAACTTAGGAATGTGTTAAGAAAGCCTGAAAGTTCTATCATTGGAAGTGACATTGAAGGTATAGAAGATGATCTCAAAGCATGTAGATGTTGCATTAATTTTGGAGATAAAAAACTTCTAACTCTAAAATGTCTTGTGGAAGCCTAAAAATTCTATCTCTAGAAGTGACCTTGAGGTATAAAAGAGGACTACAGAGCATGCAGATGTTGCAATGGTGGTAGAAATTCATGTTCTTGATCTTTTAAAATCTAACAACTATTCTCAAATCTCAAGAAATTGATCTTACATTTATATTTTGAAGTTTCATTTATAAGCTAAATGTTGTAAATTTCAACTTAGGATTATTAATATCAAACTTGAAGTTAAGTATAGTTCATCTAAAGTTGATTTTGAGTTTGAAAATGATATTTTTGAACTTTGACTTTGGAAAGTTTGGTAACCTATCAAGGTGATACAAACACTCATGCTAATGTGACCATGAGCATCACTAACTCTTAGATGAATTTTCATAGTTTTGCCCAAGCACTGGTTCTAAGTCCTCAAGACCTTATTTAACCTTCTACTTGATGTCAAATGATGTTGAGATGATGTTTAGAAGGCTGATGAGACGCGGTTTTCACTAGGCCGCGATATCGCGTCTTCACCTGCGATATCGCATACGCGATATCGCGTC
>MNCI01000691.1:125859-176327 GCA_015680685.1 Gnetum montanum | reverse complement strand
ACCTCGGACTTGCTTAACCATACACCGTGACACATACAAGCAAGCCTGGGAAGACAACGAACGATTAACCCCAAGTGTTTCTTGTGGCGTTAAGGCATTTAGTCTGCGGAGTTCGACCGGATCGCGCGTGTACGCTCGTATTCGTATGGTTGAGTGTAGGGGTACCTCGCCACTCATCAAAGGCCAAGAGGCTAGGAGATGAGTCAAATGCTAATTGCAAAGATCAATAATGATATTTTATAAGTTTTAAGAATGATGACATTAATGTTGACACAATAGGCATGCTAATCAGCGTGGTTATCTAAAATGGAGACAATGCTAGAGCGATGATAATAAGCATGGCTCCTGTGTGGGTAAACCACAAAAACCCACCAATACCTCCTCATCCATGCTAGAGCAACATTGCCTAGTGTGGGTTGGGTGGGAGTTGCAACCTTACCCCCCTCCTCACCCATGCTGGTCTAACTCAACCTTACTTCTAATTTACCCAAATCATGTTCTTAGTATTATCTTGGCAAAAATAAATAATATATTTTAATACATAGCATATAATTTGAATTACTAAAACTAATAGCAAATAATCTAATAATATGGATAAGAAAAATAATGATGATAAACCTATGGAGAAGCTTAGGATGAGCATTGTGAAAAATTTGACCATTATACCTAATTTGGATTTTTCAGTTCCTAAGGCCCCATTTAAGCCACAAACTAATGTTAAAGGCTACCAATATAAAGTTGAGGATCTCAAGAGATGTGCAGATGTTGCAAAATGCTCATTTGAAGGATAACATAAAGTTTTGTAATGCTAACACTGACATCAACATTAGCGTCACCTAGGGAGTTTGAAAAATTTTCAATGATTTTCTAGGTCAAAAATTCTAACTTCTAAGATGCTAAAACTGGTCCCAAAATGAGTTGAAATGATGGTTTTGGAACATCTAGAGGTTTATAAACCTATGAAATTCTTTGCACTAGATGTATGAAGTGAATTGAAGCTATTGAGGCAAGTCATGTACGTTTCAATGCTCTAGTATTAGAAAAAATGTTAATTTTCTAAGTCCTAAAAGAACCTACCAAAAATGACCATTGATGAATTACCCAAACCCTAGAAACCCATGATGCATGTTGAAATGTAGTTTTGATGAGGTTTAAAGGTGCCACAAATGGTGTTTTGGTGTTGACATTAGCATTAGCATTAATGTCATCCATACTTTGAAAAATCATTAATATTTTTTTGAACTTTCTCGAAGTTGCTAAAATTAAAGTTAAGATGCTGGGATATGATCTTGAATGGTCCCTAGAGGCTCCCAATGGTCAAAAATGTATCTTATGAAGCTTTTAAGGAATTTTATCCTATGGTATGAAGGGAAGATTAATCTAAAATTTGTGTCCCCTCCAACACTTAGAAAAAATTTTATTCTAGAGTTTTCCTAAGATCACAAAGAATGAAGTCCATTAGCTAGCTTATGAATTCAAATTATTCCTCAAGACCTTTGGGAGCTAAGAATGTGCCTTACAATGATGTCTTTAGAGATTTTGATTCTTAAACTCATATGGAACAATCATCAAAATCATACTTAGTCTTGATCTATAATGAACTGAAAAAGTAGGTACAATAGAAGAACCAATAAGGTACAAACATAGTGTGGTATCAAGGGAATTTTTTGATTCTTTGGAATTTCATCCTAGGTTCTACTAGCTCCACATTGATGTATTAAAACTCAAGTTTTATTATCTTGAAAAACATCACTCTTAAATAATTATATCTCTTGGGTTTCCAATCAACTATAGAAATAAAAAGCAAATATCCAAACACAAGAATTGAAAGGCCTCCACTCAAGAAACATAACACTAATGTATGTATGAATCTTAAAAATCTAATGTATCTACAGCCAATCAAAAACTAATGTATCTATGACCATACAATTTTCAAGAGTGTTTTTATAGAGAGAAGACCTCTTTCGTTAGTTATTTTATTCTTTTAACATTCCTTTTCTTGGTATTTTTAAGACATTTATCTTGTAATCTCAAACTAATGTATCTATGACATATTTGCTTATTAGTACCTCACATGTGTGAGTTACTAAGAAGGGCCACATAAGCAAGGCATTTGACCCATGTCTAAGGGTAGGCCTCAAGAAAAGGTAATAAAATAATTAATTAATTCATATCAATTTGTTGCTATACCACCACTACAAAGGCATGTGACCCATATCTAAAGATAGGCTATTTCCAAGAATTTCATGGTTCCTTGGACTAGTCCCACTATGTAACTAGAAAGGCATATAACCCATGTCTAAAGGTACCTCTTTGATGGAACTAACATTAGCTATGAGGCTAGAAATATATATGACCTATGTTTGAATGGTCTCCTCTAGTTAATGTCAAGAGGTACAAACTTCATAATGTTGATTAATTCATTACTTTCATAAATTTCTAATATTATATGTAATATACCTCTTAATTATCTATTAAATTCTATAAATAAGTAATAGAAATGCTATGAAAAATAAAGGATCTAGATTTAATCTTGATTTACTAAATCATGTAAAATGTGTAAACCCTCTACCCATAAACGACTACCACTAATTGAGAAGCCTAGATTGTTTCACTAATGATCATGAAGAGGATCATTTAGGGTCCAACTTAGTAGATGTTTCATGTAGTACTTAGGAAGGTTGGAGATGGGGGTTTGATGAGCACTGAGTACCCCTACACCCAACCATATGAATCACTAAGTGTTCACGTGTAATCTAGTTGAATTCCATGGACTTATAGCCTTCTAAGTACATTGGTCTATAGGAAGTAAAAATAACTGTTGTAATCGTTGTATTCCCAACTACACTTGTGAAATGCAAAGGTATGGTTAAGTGCAACTAAAGCATATGGTTTTTATCATTTTTTATGTTTTGTGTTTTAAGTTTCCCAAGGATGAGAATAATGTATAAAATAAAATAATTAAATTTCTAATTTAATGTAACTACCTACAACTAACTAATCCTAGTATAAGCATCTATTCCCACTTACCATACACATCCTGAACAATTTTAATGCTACTAGGTTATCAAATGTTAAGTGTTACTTGGATTACCAAGCACCAAGCGTATGCTCAAAGTGGTCGTACTTATGTGCTTAATTATCACTATTTGCTCTAGCTTAATTTAGCTTAATTTAACTGAATTACTTTAAACATTAAAGGAAATTACATAAACCATTAAATGCATAAATAAATAATTAATCTATTTCAAAGTGCTATAATGTTTATCAGAAAGCTCATCTTTATTGTTGCACACACTACCGTGCTTAGGTACAATAGTGCTTGAATAAAGATCCATACACTCTTTGACTCTTGTTGCAGGCACTTAGAAAAATAATCTAAATTTCAAATGAAAAAACTATAAGAGATCCACTACGACAATGAAAAAGATGCCATAAACATCATGGGTGAGCATGTATTTATAGGCAACAACATACACTACATCGACGGGGTCACATCAACTTATCAAATCATGCATCAGTGTGGCCTAGTCGACACAACCAATTTATGATTCATCATACCCCTATGATTGAATGAAAACTTGTCCTTAAGTTCTTTAAAAATTTGGGAAGCTATGGAATTATTGACTAATGATAGACATATGGCAAAGACAAACAAACACCAAGTGTCCAAGTATATAGATATACAATCATTAAAATTTTTTTTGGTGTTCAGGACTACAAAATTGAACACCAGGAAAAAATTGACAAACACAATCCCTTTGATGGTCTGAAGATAATGAAGAAGATTAAATGGTCCCAAATGATGGAGGCTTCTGATGTTTCGAAGGACCTTCTCCTACTTTAGGCACATGTGGTTGTTGAGGTTGTTATGGTTTTCCTACTATAGCTACAACTTCAGGTGAAATATGGAAAGCATTCAATAATGCTTTATTTTCTTCTCCTTACTCCTAGGATTGTGCATGGTCCATGTAGCTTCACCAATGTGGGAAAAATGGGCACATCCCAAGAATAGGGCATTGTTGGGAATAGCTCCTTGACATCGATAAACTAGGTAGCAAATTGTTTGTGTTTGATGTTGAACACCTTGATTGCACTCTATAGTTCCTGGTAATCATTCATTCTTTTAGCCAGGTTCTCAGCAATTGATCTTTAATCAGTGAATCTTGCCCTACGAACTTTGAGTTTAGAATTTGTAGTCTTAGGCTTTTACTTGGTCTTCTTGTGGTGCTTGAACTCTACCTCGTATAGTAAGCATAAGCTAGCCATCTATTTCTCTAAATCTAACCACATTCGTCTGGTAGCCAGCATTGCCAGGATTGCATATCGGTAATTAGCAAGCTCCATGTCTTCTGTCATCTCTTCAATCTACAATTGCTTCTTATGAATCTCCACTTTGTTGTAAGCATCTATCCCATCAATGATAGGTTGTCACATCTCTTTTCCTTATTAGAGTTGTTGGAGGGTCTCATTAAATTTTTCCTTAGCCATCTAAATGTGTTTTTCATTAACTTTCTTCTATAGGCAAATCTAATCTCTGTAGTGGTTCCTAACTCTCTCAAATTTGAAACCCTCATTCTTCCAAGGCAATCTCAATTGTAGATTTTTTGCGTAAGGCATAGACTTCCTTCATAGAAAGATTTCTATTTTCATTTTTTGATCTCCTCACTTTAGTGTTTACCCTAGCTAGCTTCTCCTACTGTTGATGGATGAATTCTTGTATCTATTGTTTCTTTAGCTTAAAATTCTGCAAGTAATGATTCTTTGTAGTCAACATCTCATTCTCTAGGTGTGTTTGGACCAAGTCCTTTTAAACTGAATATGTCTTGGCCTTGATCATAGACTGGTCAAAGATGACCATCACCATCCTTGCTTCAACCTATTTAAGTTTGACTTGAAGCTATTGAAAAGCTTCATCTATTGTTAGTGCAAGGTTGAAGAGCTTAGGATTAGCAAGGTAGGCTCTTAATTTGACAACCATCACAACCAAGCATTGGTTCTGGGATTAAGCCATTTTGAGTTGCCCTTTCAAAATGATGCATTTTCCCTTTGCCTTAAGAAACTTCAATTGGATTGTAGTGATGTTATATGGAAAATTAAAGATATCTAGAATCAGTTTTCTTGTTCCCACTAGTCGGTCTAACAACTACTCATGCTAGACTACACTCAATTTATCGCTAACAGTTCTTGAAAATGTCTGCACATCTTTGAGTTTAGAAATTCCTGGTACAAACATCATAGGTGCATTTAGTGCTTCAATGATTTGATTAGTAATCACTTCCGCTATTGTCTCTTGCCATTGCTACTACATCACCAAGATAGTTTCTCCCTCACCCTCCTCCAAGTGCATAGAAAAGGTAGCAGCATTTCCAGAGATTTTTAGGAATTACTATTGCTGCGAAAGAGACATCATTACCTCTCAGGAAATAGGTTTCAACCTCATAGGAAACTACATTATTTTGGCTAAGAATATTGGCCCACCCCCTCCATATAGCTAATTATTCAAGCTACTTCGTTAAGGTGACTCATTATAGGACAATACACAAATGGATCCCCACCACTTATTCCTACTCACTACTCTTGCTCATGTAAGAGCTACTCTCGGATTTCATGTAGGTGCTCAATGGTAGCATGAGCCTCTAACATTGTTTCTTGAATGGGTGGTGGAGGTGGAAGTTGCTCTCCCTCTTCTTTAAACATGATAAGGATCTTTGGGAGCATGCATGATTATGTCATTTGCATAGCAGACTATCCCTACCCTTTTACAAAGTTTTTTGATAAGGCATGGAAATGGTAGGGTTTCCTTCCATATTTATTTTCCTTGAAGTGCTTTTCTATCTCAAGATAAATTATTTATGGAAGGTTTATAGGGAATTTCCCTCTTAAAGTGGCACATGCACAGGTGGAGAAAGCATTCACCTTGATGGGCCTCAACGTCAGATTGAGATAATAAGCTACGATTTTAAAGTATATATGCTTTGCTAATGTGAGCATGCCAAAATCTTTGTGATCAACCCCATAACATTGCTAGGTCCACTTCTTTTTTTCCTCTAGGTTCACTTGCATGGAGATCTCTATTAGAGGAGTGTGTAAAAGCTTCTGCCAAGTAGGATACCTGAATGTCCTTAATTTTCACAATGGCTTCTACCTTTTTGTCGTTCTAAAAAAGATATGTCTCTCCCATATACCATGCCTCAATGGAAGTGATGATTGACCACATAGAAGAGTTTTGCAACTACGTATTGACTTCTAATAAAGCATGTTCAAAGAATTGTTCAAAGTTTAGTTCTTAGAGAAATGAGTGTTGGACATCACAAGGCTTAATCATATCAAGGCAAGCTTGTGTCAATGTGACCTCAAGTCCTGGTATGGGCCCTGGTGCCTTTCTTCAATGAGATTGTTTAGTTGCATCCTCTTTTTTGGGAATCTATCAAACAAATTCCACCTCAGGCTCCTTCCAAAGAGGTCTTGTTGCATGAGTTTCTATTGCCTACTCCTAGGCTTGTTCTTGCTACTCCCTTCTATCTAGGTCATTTGTCCTTTTGTTGGGATGGTTCTCATTCCTGTAGCCATTTCGATCTTAGTGACATCTGTAATCATAACATGACCAAGGATTAGCATTTAATGTGTAACTTAAAATAATTTGGATATATTATCTCTTTGGGAAAGCTACACGTGGCTAAGTTGTGATCATGGTCGATTTGATTAGTTCAATTATTATTTTATTCTTATTTTAATATTAATAAGTAATTTTAGGTTTAACAAAGTTTGTTGGAAGGGTTAAACTCTCAAAAATTCATGGTTTAATATTATTCTATTCATTAACCCCTTGGGGGAGTTAGAAAAATTTTTAAATTTTTTTGTCAAAAACCTTAAGATTTATGGTCCCACAAGTAAGAGCTTACCTTCAGTAGCTCCAAGATCAAAGAACAGAGTGATTTGAACAAACGGTATGAAAGTTATGGGCTCTGAAATTTTACAAAAACTCCTCTTACATTTTGAAGCAAATGACAAAAATTCCTAAGTTTTTGATGGTATTTATAAATTTTTTGTGCTACGTCAATAGGGCTACATTGATTAGGCCTAGTTGACGTAGCTATTGACCACCATTGACTTTGTCAAAAGTAATAAAAAATAAGGAGTTTTCGCATGAAATGAGGGTCAAAAAGAAGCCCAAAAATCCATGAACATGATGAAATTATTAGAAGAGGGTTTTGAGGTTAAGAAAATTGAGAAATGATTAGAGAAAGAGATTTTATGAAGAAAAATGCCTTAAGGAGTGCACAATTGGATGCACAATGGAGCGCATGAAATATTTGATTGCACCAACATTTAAGGGTAAGGAACTTAACTAACCAAACCACAATATATGCAAGTGGATCCTATCCATAGCAGCACATGCCCTTTTTGCCCTTGCATAACCTCAACTAAGGAGTTTATGAGCCCCATAGTTGATTAATGGTTATGAAAATTTAAGAAAAAAACATGGAGTATCTATTTAAGAATTTCAACATATCAAACTAAGAAATTAGGTGAAAACATGGAAATTTGGTAGTGAGGTAAGTTATGAAAGCATTAATAAATGATAAACAGAGTGAAATAGAATTCCCGATCCTAGTCACATGGAGTCCCTTGTGGAATTCATGATTAAATGACTCGATAGAGTCCATCCTTAGTCCAAATCAAAACCAACCACATTTAATGACTTCGCATCATCACTCTAAGACCAATCCACCCCCTTAAGATACAAGAATGCTCCCATAGATCAAATACTATTGCTTCTAGAGAAAGAAAGAGAAGTAAGAAGAGAGAAAGGGCCTTGGTTAAAGGGAAACTTCAAACATGGCTAACATGTTTTTCTAGTCCCATAACCAGTGCTTGTAGCCTATTTATTATGTCTAAGGTACGTGCTTTGAATTTCCATCATTTTCCTTTTTTCTTATATATATATATATTATGAATTTTTGAATGAGAACCACACCATGCAAAGACTTATTCATCTTCCTATTATTAGAAGACATGAAACATTAAGAGATCCATGAAAAATGCACTTGCACTCAAGATGGTAGAAGGTACAAAGAGCTTTAAATCCCTTTGAAGTCACACCCTTTTCAAACTTTGAATTCTTCCCAAGGCTAAAAGCTACCAAGATCACAAGTTCATTAAGGTTTTACTAATGAAAAGGGACCTCATGTTTTCAAAAAAAGAAAAACCATAGAGTTTGTGGATGGGTGGATGACATGAACTCACTGCTTGTTCCATGAAATTTTTTTTATCTTAGTCATTAGTCATCAAAATTCAAAAATAGAAACCAGACATTCATAATCAAAAACATTAAGTACAAACCATCATCAGTAAACAGCTACAACATCAGTATGTCCTCTTGATAATAAGCCACTTTATTAGCAAAAATTATGAGAAAATCACACCAAAATAGAATAAAATATACAAGAAATTGTAAAATATTTAAGAAAGATAAAACATACTAACGATGTTGTAAAACAAAAATTGAAAAAATTAATAAAGTAAAAACAACAAGATGTAAGATAAAGAAGGTGTAAAATAAAAGTTGTAAAAATAACAATGTAAAACAAAAATGTGAAAAATAAAAAGATGAAAAACTAAGGAGCCACTATAATGGTTAGCATGGATGGCTATCTCCCCAATGACTAAGTTTTAAGGAGGAGATCTAAAAAATTGAGTGTGGCTATCCATTTGATGCAACATTTGTTGCACTAGCTTATTGAGGTTCATGGAAAGGTTTTACTTATTGCGTGTTGACTAGCTGCATTTTGTTTAGTCTCTCAAGTTTATAGATTAACAAGGCCCTAGAAGGAAATGTTTCATAGATAATATAAGGCCCATTCCACAATGTTCGAAACTTTTTCTTTTGAGGTACATGTGTGGAGTTCTAGTAGAGGACCTTGTCTCCAAGTTGAAATTTTACTTTTTGTATTCTAAGGTCATGGTGCTTTTTATTGAATGCCTTATGCATTTCATTTAAGAATAGGGCTATCAATCGATTTTTAGCTAGCACACTTAGGTTGATTAATCTTTCTTTGTGCTAGGATAAGGTCAAGGTTCAAGTCATAGGCTATTAAAAGTGTATGGAGATCATATTGGATAGGTAGAGTTGGTAATTTTCCATACTAGATCATAGGGAGAGTAGCCTATAGGAAGTTTCCATGTTGACCAATATGCCCAGAGGGCATCATTTAATTTTTTTCTCTAGTATCTCTTATATTTGATAATAGTTCTTGTCAGGATCTTTGTGATCTCCCTATTAGTAGCTTCTGCTTGACCATTGGCTTGGGGGTGGTAGGGTATTATTAGTTTATGTTCAACCCCCAAGCGTTGCATAAGCTTGTGAAAGGTAGTGCTTGTAAAATGGGTTTCATTATCAAAAATCAGTGCACATGGCACCCCAAACCTATTTACAACATTTTTTTGTATAAATCATGCAGTAGTAGATGATGTACAGTCGATGATGGCTACTGCTTCTACCCATTTTGTGCAATAATTAATGGTGATGATTATGTACGTCTTTCCATTTGACATGGGCATGATGGAACCCATGAAGTCGATGCCTTAGATGTAGAAGGGTTCTAGTGGTTGAATCCACTATTGAGATCCCTCCATTTAAGTGATCATCCCACCATCTCATTGATAACATTCACAAGAGAAAATAAATTCGTGGGCATATCTAAAGATGGGTGGCCAATAATACCCTACCATCAGGATCTTAATGGTTGTGTGTCTCTCAGCATAGTGGCCCCCACAAGGACCCTCATGAGTGTCTTGTAGAATATGTAGTTGATCAACATTAGGTACACCCCAATAAACCAAGCCATCAGCACATACCTTGTAAAGATGTCGAGTGATTTTCATGAAGCATTTGGTCTAATGAAGAAACTGTTGTTTCTTCTTGTAGTCTAGATCTTGTGGCATCTCTTGAGTAAGAAGATAAGTGAGAATACCATCATACCATTTTGGTTTATTGGGCACTCATTCATTTATTGCACCTATAAATAGAAGTTCATTATGAAATTTATCAGAGAGGGAGCTCTCCTCTTCTTTGTTATCCCATCATAATAGATATAAGTGATCAACAACCACATTCTCAATTCCCTTTCAATCTACCATTGTAATATTGAACTCCAACAAGATCACCAACCATTGTATGGTACGGGGGCTCACCGTTGGCTTGTTCATGAGGAAGTGAATGGTACTATGATAAGTATGTACAAACACTTTGTGTCTAAGCACATAGTTCCTAAAATTCTCTAGAGGGTACATCACCATCATTAGCTCTTTCTCTATTGAGGTGTAATTTAGTTATACATCCACAATGCTTTGACTTACACAATCAATGTAATATGGATGTTTCTTGTCATCCAACTATGTAAGCATGACTCCCAAGGCATAATTTAATATGTCTATCATTGTATGAAATGGTCTAGACCAATTAGGTACTTGTAGAAGTGGATTCTCTATGAGCTTCTTCTTGAGGCTCTAGAATGCATTTTCTCATTTTGTGGTCTAGATGAATGGAGAATATTTCTTTGTAAGCTTGACCAACGATTTTCCAATCTTACAGAAATTCTCTATAAAATGCTGATAGTAGCCAATGTGTCCAAAGGATGATTAGACATATTTAATTGTTTTTGATTAGCTAGTTATTTCTTAGATGACCCTTATCTTTTCAAGGTCCACCTCAATCCCTACTTCAGAAATTATGTAACCCAGTACAATGCCCTCCTGGACCATTAGCTAGCTCTTTTTCCAATTGAGCCAAAGATTTGTCTCCACACATCTTTTAAGCACTTGCTCAAGGTAGTACAAGGCTTGCTCAAATGTGGTGCCATAGGTGGAGAAGTCATCCATGAATACTTCCATGCTACTAATAATCTGTTACTAAAAAATGCTCAAGAACAAGCACTGGAATGTTGCAGGAACATTTCACATATCAAAAGGCATCTTCTGATATGCAAAAGTCCCCCTGGAACTCATGAATGTTGTTTTGGCCTAATCCTTTAGCATGATTTAGATTTTGTTATAGCAACTATAACCATCCAAAAAGCTATAACAACAATGCCCAAGTATATTATCCAACATTTCATCCACAAATGGCAATGAAAAGTGATCTTTGAATGTTGCCATATTCAATAGCCAAAAGTTGATGTAGACCTACCACTTGCTACTTTTCCTTGGCAAAATCATGACTAGGCTAACCCACTCAGTATCCACAATGGGATAGATAAACCCCACCTTGAGGAGTTTTTCAATTTCCTATTTGATGATATGCTTCAATTTGGGATTCAACTGCCACTGTGGCTACCTCTTTGGCTTCATGGCCAAATCAACATAGATACAATGCTTGCATATCCTAGGAACAATCCCTATGAGTTTAGGATATAACCAAGCAAATTCATTTGTTAACCACCCTCAATAGCATCCATTTCTATTCAGGAGAAAGATTGGCATTGATTATTACCAACTTGCCATTTTTCAAAAATGCATACTTCATGCTGGTAGATAGAGTTTTTAATTCTATGGCTTTTGTTTAAAATTTTCAAGGATTTCCAACTCTTCCAAATAGGTATCATCATTTGCATCATTATAGAGTTGGTGATAAACTTACTCTAGTTCATTCATGCCTTCAACATAGGCACATGTCAGGCTCTTAATAGGTTCCATGCAAAGTGTGCTACTTCCAAGATCAGCTATTAGCAACCGGGTGCCCTTTTATTTTGTGGCTATTGTGTAGAGGCACCTTTGAATATTTGCCTCATTTGCACACTCCCTACATGTAGAAATGGATGCTCTATTCATGAACTGGAGTTTCTACACGTAGTTGCACCCTATATCATTGTACACAATGCATGGACCTCATTTATTCTAAATCTTTTTGAATGCATTTTTCTTGAAAAATTTTAGGGAAAGATCGTTGATGTCATTTTTTCATCAATAGTACTTAGCCATGTCCTTCCCATAATGATTGGAAAATTCCCCTTATAGTTCTAAACTTTGATTACTAGGAAATCAGTAGGATAAGACCATCCATAGACAGTGGTCACAATATCTTTTACTAGTCCCAATGAAATAATAATGGACTAGTTTACCATTATAATATGATATTAATCTTCTTGAGAGGTAGGAGGTTCTAGTTAGTATACATCTCATGAGAAATTAGATTAATACTAGAACCTAAATCCAGAAGAGCTTTACATGATTCATTCCTAGCAACTTGCAAATAGATAAGTGGACTTCCAAGATTGGCTAATTTCCTAGAAAGGTTGCTAGCCTAGATCTAGTTGGATATGGCATGAGTTAACATAACAGTGTAGATATTGGGAGGGATTTGGTTTGAAGGGCTCTTAATTGACTTATAGAGGATGAGGAAGGAGCAAGGTAACCAATTGCATGAGTTTGTAAGGGCTTAGGAGGGCTGTTGGGTTGTAAGAATGATCATTTGCGAGACGTAGGTTCTGGCCTCTTTCGTTTATTAACTAGTTGTATATTAGAGATCCTTGGGGCATTATATTATTGTAGCTAGGTTGGAAGCTCACCCTGCATGGATGGAGTAGGAGGTAGCTGTGTTGAGGATGGATGAATAGATGCAGACACATGAGGAGGGTATGGATGGAATATAAGATCCCCTCTAGGAGTTGGAGAATGAGTTTAGTGATATTCTAGAGGATGGTAGTGATGCTGAAAAGGAGAAACATGATTGGAAGAGTCACATAGAGACTGGGGTTGTTGAACATAGTACCCATGCATATCTATCTACTTGTAAGGGTAGTGCTGCTATGGTGGTGGCATCCCCCATGACTGTGGTTATTGCCACTACTAATATTGCTCATATGATTGTGGTGGAGTTCCACTTGGATAATAAGGTTGTTGTTGGTAGAACTACCTAGAACTACCTTGAGGATAAGGCAATCTTATGGGTGTTTTCCTATTTGATAGTCATGGATTTAGAGCATACATCCCAGATTCCTATAAGTGTGACACAATAAGGCAACATTCCTTAGGATGTTCATAGTAGTAGATGTCATGCCCACCATCATTATTTGATTCAGTCTTCACAACTTCTTTTGCTACAGCAACTTTTCTCTTACCCCTTTGGTAGGCATGTTCATCTTCTTTCCATCTCTTGGGATCATGATCACTACTCTGCTCTCTTCATTCTTCTATGATTTTTAGAGTAGTTTGGAATTTTTCATCTAATGAATCCCACATTTTATCTACCTTGGCCAAAATTTCAAACATAGATTTTTGGATTAACAATGTCTTCTGTTACATCACTACATCAAGAGGTGACTACTCCTCACTGTCACAAAAGTGAACCTCCTTCTTTTTGACGGAAGGATCCCTATTATATTCTTCTACACTTCCTCATTTCCTTAACTCTTCTTCTTCTTTACTACCTACTCTATCAGCCTTTGTATTTTATGGGCTCTTAATTTTAGCAATCTTCCTTGGGCATCCTCTTCATCTAGTGAAGCCCATTTATGATATGACAAAGTTGTTCCCACTGAGAGTAACCATGGCTAGGACATTGATGTAATAATGAATAATTTCTACTCATGGTGGTATCCAAGGGTTCATGTGTTTTTTTTTCTCTAGCTTTGGATTTGCCTTCATAGGTTTGACACTCTAGAGTACATCTAATACTTATCATTAAATAGTTCTAGCATTGTATCCCATCGATGGATTGATTCTACTTCCAAAGGCCAATACTAGCTTTCCACATCCTTAATGAGTGTTCTAGGGAATAGCTTGAGCTTTTTCCAATCATTTTCAATATTTTGTAAGGCATAAGCATGGTGAAAGGCTTGTAAATGCTTTTGAGGATCTGAGTTATATCCCCCCTCAAATCTAGGAATATTGTTCATATCTAGCTTCTTGATTCATCTATCTTTTACATGCTTGGTAGGAATTTTGATAGCCTTTGCAATGTTGATAATATTTTGAGTGGCTAGAAAAGGTTCATTTTCATGATCTTGATGATTCCTATGATGTCCTCTACCATCCCTTCGTTCATGGTGATCTTTGTAATTATCATTATTGTCCTACCATTTATGATTTTACTCAAATTTGAAGGAGGAAGCTAAACTAGATGAAGAGGATGAAGTGGGAGGAGGATTGCTGCCACAATGGTGTCTGCCACTTTCCCTTTGTTTTTCATGACCATGATCCTTAGAGTAATCATCATTATGTTTGTCTGAGTTCCTGATTTAACTCCCTTTCTTAAAACTCCCATGACTATGGGGTTCATTGTTACTACAACCTAGATTGTTGATCACTAATTTAGATTTGAATTGAGCTTCCCTTTATCATAGTCAAGAGGTAGAGAGTCTATATGTTGAGAATCTTTAGAAAGATATTCCTTATTATCCTTTTGATCTAGCAAGAACAAGGGGTTAGTGAACTATTTCCCCTTCATGTCTTCATGGCTCTTTTCTTGTTGCCAATCTCGTTTGCATTATGTCATAGTGGGACAGTAGTCCTAGAAGTCATGATCTTCCACAACATACTCTCCATGAAGCTCCTCAATGCCCAACCTTGTAAGAGTTTGGGATAGCATCTTGGGAATAGATTAGTCAAGTGGTAATACAACATTTCCCTCCATGTCTCACCACTGCATTTGTTCATCCTGATGTAGAATGTAAGTAAAATTGAGTACAAATTAGGATGAGGGTACACCACTCTACATTCTTATGGCACTATTGACTTAGAATTAGCATGCCTACGAGAAGAAGAAGAAATTTTTGTTAGAAACAATTTCTTAGTGTGCTTATAGTATAGTATTGATTAATTATTATGTATTTATTTATTTTTTTGAATGATTAGGACATTAGGGTTTGATCCAATGATCCGAAATAATATTCACTAAGTCCTAAATAACACACATATTAAACTACAAGTCCTTAGCAATTGTGCCAATGTTGAGCAGCAAGTACCCTTACGACCAATAATACAAATCACTAAGTGTGCACATGCGATCTGGTCAAATTCCATGGACTTATAGACTTCTAAGTACACTTCTCTTTAGGAAGTGAAACTAACCATTGCAATTGTTGTTTTCCCAATTACACTTATGAAATGCAAAGGTATGGTTAAGTGCAACTGAGGCATATGATTTTTATCATTTTATGTTTTCTATTTTAAGTCACCTAAGAATGAGAATAATGTATAAAATAAAATAATTAATTGCTAATTTAATCTAACTAGCTACACCTAACTAATCCAAACATAAGCATCTGTTCCCACACTGTACACATCTTGAATATGTTTAACACTATTGGGTTACTAAACATCAAGTGTTACTGGGATTACTAAGCACCAAGCATATGCTTAAAGTGTTTATACTTATGTGCTTAATTAATCGCTATTTACTCTAGCTTAATTTAGCTTAATTACTTAAAACATTAAAAGAAATTGCATAAAAAATTAAATGCATAGATAAACAATTAATCTATTTCAAAGTGTTGCAAGGTTTATCAAAAAGCTCATATTTATTGCTACACATACTATCATGCTCAGGTATAACAATGCTTAAATAAAGATCCATACACTCTTTGACTCCTACTATGGGCACTTAGAAAAATATTCTAACTTTCAAATCACAAAATTGCAAGAGCTCCACTACAACTATGACAAAGATGGCATAAACATGTCAGGTGAGCACATATTTATAGGAAAAATAGACACTACATCGATAGGGCCATGTCAATGCATCAAATCATGCATTAATGGGGCCTAGTTGATAGGGCCTTGTCGATGCAACCAATTTAGCATTCATCAAGGTTTTTGTGTGTGAAAAAACAAGAGTAGATGGTGTGTTGGGAAGGTACAAGGATTTGATGCCAATAAAGCTACCAGGAAAGTTGCTTGATTAGCGATTCGTCAATTATAAAATTGAGTTGTTGCCTAGAATTACTCCTCCTAGGCAACGACCTTACAAAATGTCTACACATGAGTTAGATAAACTCAAGAAGCAATTTTCATAAAGGTTATATGTGATCCTACAAATCTCCTTATGGGGCTTTAGTGGTATTTGCTAAGAAGGAGGATGAGTCATTGAGGTTGTGTTGCAACTACAAATTGCTAAACAAGTACATCATAAAGAATAGGTATCCAGTGCCATTAGTCTCAGACCTATTTGATCAACTAACACAAGCTCAAGTTTTCTATCAACTTAATCTCTACCAAGGCTACTACCAAGTGCAAATTGCTAAGGGTGATGAAGAAAAGACAACATGTGTTACTCGTTATGGATCATATGAGTGGAAAGTTATGTCATTTTCTTATGTAATGCCCTAGCCAGATTTTGCACTTTCATGAATGAGGTGTTCCACCCATTCCCACATAGGTTTGTGATCGTATACATAGATGACATTTTGGTGTATTCTCATTCAATGAGTGAACACCTTAAACATCTGGATTTGGTGTTCTTCAAGTTGTCGCAGCACAAATCGTTCCTCAAGTGGATAAAATGTGAGTTTACTAAGACAAAATTGATGTTACTAGGCCACATCATTAATGGTGGTAAGGTCAATCTAAATCCAAAGAAGGTAAAAGCCATTAGTACCTAGCCTACTCTAAAAGATGTATAGCAATTGCAATAATTTCTGGATTTGGCGAGTTACTATTGAATGTATTTTTAGGGATTCTCTAGCATAACTACTACTTTCACCAACCTCTAGAAGAAGGATGTTGCTTAGAATTGGAGTCCTTGATGCCAAGAGACATTCAACAAGATTAGGAAGGTTCTCAAAACTCATTGAAACCATTCAAAGTTCATACAAATGCTTTGGATTAGGTGATTGATGGGATGCTTTTGCAAGATCACCATCCCATGGCATTTTTGTCCAAGAAGCTAAACCAAACTAAATAGTTATGGCCTATTCATGAAAAGGAAACATTCACCATTGTGCATTACCTTTGCACATGGTGCTACTACCTCCTTAGTGGCCTTATGATGGTTAAGACTAACAACACTACCATAAGCTACCTCTTGAATCAGTCGAAGCTACAACCAAAGAAAGATCAATGGTTGGACATGTTACAAAATTTCAACCTTCAATTTGTCTATCAGCCCATAAGGGGAAACATGGTTGTGGATGCACTAAGCAGGAATCCATAGCTAAATGTAGTTGAAGCTATGGAGTAATCTAATTACTTGATGGTGTTGGCTAACCATGAACTTTAGGATGAAATCAAGGTTGGGTTACAACATGATCAACTTGCATAGGAATTGTTGAAGCTAGCCCATGAGGGAGCTAATTTGAACTTTAGTGAATGTTATGGTCTACTCATGTTCAAAAGAACTCTAATCTATGTTCAAGTCTGGGGTGCATTTCACTCCAAGATTATTGATGAATGCCATAGCATCCTCTAGGTAGGTCATCAAGGTGACAAACACATATTGCTGTTGGTGAAGAGATAATTCTATTACTCAAATCTAGGTATGGATGTTGTAGATTTTATGCGAAGCTGCCTTGTTTGTCAACAAGATATGAGCTCAAATGAAAAACTTGGTGAACTATTTCATCTAGTTGAGATTCTAGAATTACCATGGATAACAATCTTCATGGATTTCATCACGAGACTTCCCACAGTAAAAGGGTATTTCAACATTCTTTTAGTTGTGGATAAGTTCTTGAAGTATGTCATCTTCATCCCATACCTTACCCCTTACATAGTTGAGGATGCAACATCCCTATTCTTTGACAATATCATTCACTACTTCGATCTATCATTAATCTTAATCTCTAATCATGACTCTTGATTCATGGGAGATTTATAGCAAATGTTATTTTAGATAGTGGGGATGAAGCTGCGAATGTCTTTAGGATAGCATCCTCAAATAGATAGGTAGAAAAAATGAGTTAATAAAGTCCTTGAAGAATATCTATCATACTTCATTCAATATGATTAAACAAACTCAGTATCTCTACTTATCATGGCCTAGTTTAGATATAACATTTAAAAATCATCAGCCGCAAGATTCTCTCTAGTAGAGTTGGCCTTGGGTAGGCAACCATCAATCCCTTAACTAGTGGAAACCTCCCATTAGAGGTTGAATCCCTTGGTAAATGACTTTGATCAAGTGTTGGATGGATTGCATTGAAGTTGCTTGAGTGTACTTGGAAAATTTGGTGTAGCACATGAAAACACAAGAAAATAACAAACGAGAGCCATTGGATTTTATTGTTGGAGAGTGGGCATTGCTGAAAATGGATTATGTGGGGCAAATGAGGCTACATAAGGTAGCAAACCAAAAATTCCTCAAGCATTATGATGGACCTTTCAAGGTCCTTTCTCGAGTGAATCTAGTTGCTTATAAACTACAACTACCATCTTACTTAGCCAAATATCATTTAGTGTTTCATGTATCCATGCTTAAAAAGTTTAATCCTAGGGACATAGATCCTTCCACACTGAGGTCTAGGAAACCTTCAAATATTAAAGCAATTAAAGAATGATGAATTCGCTCCATCATCAACATGCACAACACAAGATGCACTCTAGATCAAAAGATAGAATTCATTGTGCATTGACATAGAATGTTCTTGGAGAAGCACACATCGGAGAAATGGAAAACCCTTTGGAACAAGAAAATTTTCATTGCAAATTTATGTATAAAAAACCACATTGATTTTCCATTGTGAATGTTCATGGATGATCAGCTAGAGGTAACCAATAGATAATGGAAGCGATAGTGGAGGGAGGCATAGTGAATAAAAAAAGATAAAAGTTTTGAGGAGGTATCCAATTGGATTTAAGACAAACCATTTTTTAAGAGGTGAAGAATTGATATGTCTCCTCTTTCAATTACGGAGTCGGTGATTCCCCATGTGAGGATAGATCCCAAGATCCTTGCACATACTAGTGAAAGGCTATTACTAGGCATGAGGAGTCATTCCCCCAAGGTATGAGTAGCATCCCCTTGGAAGCAGTTGGATTGACTCTAGTCTCTCATTTCACAATGAGAGATAGAGGACTAACTCACATGTAAAGTAAGTCTATTTCGCTTTGGGTAAAAAAGGTTGGTATAGTTTGCATGAGAAAAGGAAAACCTCTTCTTCCTAAATCCAAGATGCATGAAATTCTCTAAGCCTGTGTTGTATGATGGAATGAATTCAACACTTTGGCTTTATAGTTGATTAACCCTATTCATTGGACCTTTCTCTTCTACAACAGTCAAATTGGCTTCTAGTTGTTCAAGGATCCTTAATATCCATTTGTGGCTCTCCACATTTGAAATAGTGCATGCTCCAAGGATGTTACTTCTTTCAATGGTGGAAAGTGTAGGAAAACATGCCTTGTTGGTGGATCAATGGTTGTTTCTATCTAGAATGAGGGTTGAAGAAGCATGGAGATCCTTTGTGACTCCATGCTATCTTAACCATCTAGTAGAACTATATGGAACATGATTCTATTATGGTTGTAGATATGTAGGTAGTGTGGATTAGATAATCCAAGTGCAGTTCCTCACTAAACTTTGTACCAAATTGTGAGGGGTTTGGGGATAAGGCATTCCCTTATAAATACATCATCATCTTACTATTGATGATGTCTACAAGGGTTGATTGACTATGTATGTGTTATTCCTTATTTGGTGTTATAGATGACCATGATACTCGCTTGTCGATCATGTTGCATAGCCAATTTTGTATGGTGTATTCAATGCACCTCTTACCATCCAATTGATTAAGTGTTGTGTGTTATGTTATGTATTGAATATTTAGTCATTGCTAAGGCATACTCCATTTTGAGTCCACTCTAGGTTGTTCCACTATTTTAGGACTCAAAGATGGTGCCAAATGGTACTTTTCTAGAGTAGGGTTGTTATAATAGCTCCTAGATGAGGGGAAGACCAAACACATTGACTTATTACAAGAGGTGTACCTATTGGAGGTATGGGCTGGTAGTCTAGTATAGGTAATCACTCAATTGGTAAATGCAATTCATAGCTTTAATCTAGAGCTAAGTGGCTTTTGGCTTTTATTTTGACATTACCTTTAATCATTTCTTGTATGTGAGATTTGTGATTCTAGTTATTACTCTAAATTGATTGTAGGAGATTTATTTGATTTGTCTAAGTAAGAACTAATCTTTATTTAAATTTTTTTGCTTTAGCATTATATATTCCTTCATCACACTACTTAGTTTATGAATCTTGTTCTCTATTTTATTTTAAAATTTACTTTAATTCACTATCATTTACATTGTATCTTTGACATGTTTTATTCATTGTTCATTCTTGAGATCAATTTTATCATTGTTCAAAATATGTAAAAATTTAGTTTACATTTTATCTTAGAATTTGTTTATGTTATATTTTAGAATCTCTTGATTTCTAGATCAATTATTAAATGTTTTAATTTGTTTATATTTTAACATTAAATTCAATATGTTATTTTTTGTTTCATAGGAGAAAATTTTATGGCATTACATTGGTTACGCCCTCTTAAATATTTTATTATTTTTTATTATCATCATAAAAATAACCTTAGAGACTATTTTTGTATAGAATTAATCTCTGGTTTAAGTTTGACCACCATATTATACTTTACTTGTTGAGATTATTTTCAAGTTCTATATCTATATGGGAGACACCCTAGGCTTTTGTCTCTTAAAATAAGTTTTTGAAGGGTATTGCCCATTACCAAAATTTACGCATCAACTGAAGTAATTATTCAACATTTTAGATACCGTAACTTTAGAAGTGTCCAAATCTAAATGCATATATATACTATTTATCACATTACAAGAAATACATGGAAAGTGTTTACTTTCATAACATAGATGGACTACAAGATGCTACCTTGCATGGATGGATGGATTCACACCCTTAGTCTTAACTTTGCAAGCAAGTCTTCAAGTAAAAAAAGCCAAATCAATTAGAATTGCACTTAAATGTATTACTTGAAGGCTATAGACATTTCATTTCTACTAGTTTTACATTTTGATAACAACCATAATTTTTATATAAAGTTGTACCTTTATAAATTTGTTTTAGCTTAAGTAAGTTTATAGTCTTAAAAGAGGTTATATAAGGTATAAGGATTTTTATTATGCAAAAATTAAAAGTTAGGAGGATTTTCTTCAATTTAAAAGTTGAACTTTCTACCATGTAATGCATTATAATAAGTAATTAATATTAGCTATCAACTTTTTATAACTTGACACTTTTTATGCATTTTATATATAAGCTTACAAAAATTTTTATGTTTTAAATTTGAGAAGAGAGTTGAAATGATAAAGGTTTACTGATCAATTTATATAATATAATTGAATGATATCAAAAGCTGCTATATGTAATTATTAAGTTTCATGATGTAGAAAACAAAGTTCATGTTTGGAAATACCGAAGTCACTTGAAACAAAGTGAGAATGGGAAACACATTTGTATAAACAAGGATCTTACTTGAAAGGCACTTATAGAAAGTGTTGAACAATGGGAAAAGGTTAAGGCAACTCATGAACAAGGTTTTGTAGCATACCTAAATGTTCGCAACATGGTAGTAACAACAAATAATATTTCAAAAATTATTTAAAAAATGTACATGCACTTCAATGTGTGGATTTCTTAATATAGATGGTGGAATTGTAAATAAAGTAGTTTCTTTGAATAATATTAGATTTTTTGGTAGCTTTGATATTTTTGGTTTTGCAAAAACTTAGAAAAATGTTGATTCTATAGATTTTGTAGTTCCTAGATTTATTAAATTTGTTGCAATAAATGCAAAAGTAGGACAAAGAGGTAGATCTTCTCGTGGCATTGCATTTTTAGTGAGGAAGGCTCTTGAAAATTGGATGTTTTTAGAAAAAATTAATGATCATAAACAATATATTTGGCTAAAAATCTTATGTCAATATAGTTGTTCTTTCCTTGCCATATGCTATTTTGCCCCTAAAGATGCTACATTGTATGATTCTATAGACTTATCTTTTGATCATCCTTTTTAGTTCTTAGGCAATGATATTATAGAATCTTTAACAAAAGACTCCATATTTATTTGTGGAGATTTTCATGTAAGGACAAGTTTATAACAAACAAATATCTTTTAGTAGTAACATAATGTTGGTAGTTTCAATATTATTGAAGATCATAGTTAGACATGATATTCTGCAGATGGCACTATTAATAAGATGGATCAACAATTATTAAAATAAACAAAAGTTTCTAATATTCTACTTTGAAATGGCCTTGCTAGATTTCCTTAATCTTCATCACTTACCTTCATAGGAACTCAAGGTAACTTTTGCATTAATTTTCTTTTATGTTCTTATGAAGATATTGATTTTATTAAGGACTTGAAACTTGGAGAAGATTTAGTGGAGTCTTGCCATTAGCATGTAGAGTTTTTATTGCAAATTCAAATTATTTCTAAAATAATAAGAAATAAGAACATAAAATAAATTTTAATATAGATTCACCCTAGAAGTCAAGTTAAAATATATGAATGCAAAACATAAAAAATGTACTTTTGAAAAATAGCATAAGCAAGTTGTGTAATTTCAATAACAAGGTGCTTATAAGACTTGGCTTGATGAGGATTGCATGCAAGCTAGACAAATATTAAGAATGAAAATAAAAGTCATAAACAAAGTTTAGTTTAGACATATAAATGCTTGATTAAAACTTAGAGAAGAAAATTGATTAAGGAGCAATAAGAACATTTTGCTTACACCATTAAAAAGAAACCTAAACAATTTTGACAATGTTTTTATTGTAAAACCTTTTCATCATTTAATTTTTCTTTTCAATATATTTTCTCATTTTATAATAAATTATTTAGAAGAGAAGATGATAATTCTACTATTATCTTATAGCAAGCACCTCTTTGATTTACTCTTAAGGAAGTCATACAGCATATTAAAAAGCTATCATTTGGTAAAGCTAGCTACAAACTTATATGGTTTATATACAAAATTATTAACATGGGTAGGATGTGCTATTTGTAGAGAAATTTGACATCGATTAAATGCAACAATGAAGCAAAAATTAGATAAACATTGGAAAACTAGTAAAGTTGTATATTAAAAGGAGGATAAAAATAATTAAAAAATTATTGAATGATTGTTTTGAATAATATTTTTTCTAAGTAGTTGGACACTCTACTAGAAAAGAGAATCAATTCTTCAACTAAAGGTAACTAGGTCAGGGCAAGGTATCAAGTAGGTTTTAGACAAAATCATTAGGCATTTTGCAAACTTCAGGCAATACCTAAGATTAAATAAGTGATCAATAGTAGTGCTTGGGATAAATTTTAATTCTAGAGTAAAATTAGAATTAAGAAATGTTTTCCACTTTCTCCAACTTTCTTTCATATCTTTCTTGATGAAATGCAGAAATCATTTTGCAATGGACAAGATAGTCATGTTGTCAAAATTGTATCCCAAGCAATGAATCTTCTATTATATGTAGATGATTCTTCCTTGATCTCCACTATTGCAAAAGGTATGCAAAATATGTTGCAAATTTTAGAAAATTATTATCATTTATCTAGTCTTCAAGTGAATGTAGATAAAACTAACTTCATTATTTGGGGTACAAGAAATACCTATTATAACTGTCATTTTAGAGGTATCAATATGTAAATACTATATTCTTTTAAATATTTGGGCCTCATTTATACAACCAATTATATGTACAGGAAGTGTATTAGAAAAAAGATTAGGAGGTTTCAAGGCTCTTTATGATTTCAAAAACAAGTGTAAGGGTTTAGGACTTTAGGCTTGTGAGGTTAGAAGATAAATTTTACAAACTATCATTTATCCTACTCTATTGTATGGATACATTATTTGGGAACCTGAACCTAGTACTGAACTTTATAAAGATATTGAAAGAGTGCAAAAAAAAAAAAAAAATCTTTTCTTCTTAATGAGTTAAAGGTGAAGATACAAACATCTTACTCAATGCTATTATTTGAATGTGATTTATTACCTTTAGAAGTAGAAGCCTTGTGTCATTTCATTAGATAGACCCATAACTTGCATATATTGAGGTAAGAAAAATTCTCTAAAGTAGTTCATGAGGATTTGCGAGAACATGGTTAGTAATTTTATATGATGCATTGGTTGGAAAAAAATGGAAT
Organism: Gnetum montanum; assembly: GCA_015680685.1. Lineage (NCBI taxonomy): Eukaryota > Viridiplantae > Streptophyta > Gnetopsida > Gnetales > Gnetaceae > Gnetum > Gnetum montanum. The sequence continues at coordinate 152,211 of MNCI01000691.1, read as the reverse complement.
ATCTCTTGTGAGAATGTGTAACAAACACTTAGCATATTCGCCAACTAGTCAAGGAGAAGGTTTTAACACATATGCAAGCTAATGTAGAAGGAAAGAGATAATTTTATTTACTTCATATTAGATCTACTAAACTAGATGTAGAAGCTCATCATCTCTCAATTATTATTCCAATTAAGTATCAGAATGCTACTAGCAAGCTTCGGTTAAGTTTTCATCATCTTAGAATTGAAAGTGGAAGATGGATTCAACTCCCTTAAGAAGAGTACATTTATAGGTTATGTTGGTCAAGAGCCCTTGAAGATGAGCTACATGTGTTTCTTTCTTGTGCCATGACGATCCATTTGAGACTGCATCATAATGTTATAGTAAAACATTTGTCTAATTTGTTTTTGATGCCCCATTGGTTTTTTCTCAATTCGTAGAGTCTATCTTTATTATTCATGAAAATATAATATTTTTCCAATAGATCCTATGGTTCTTAAAATATAATAAAGCATCATTTCATATAATAGTAATTAATATTACATGGATATTAAAGACAACATAGTGCATTTACAATAATGATGTATTTTGTTGTAATTTTATTAAGTTTAGAGTCAACGAAAAACATTCTTTAGCCTAAGTCATACATTATTGATGTCTTTAATATTATCATCTTTATTTATAGACATCAAAGTAAACGTATTTAAAATTTCAAATATTCCATACATAAATAGTAAATTAGATGTAATGTAAAATTTGAAAATTTCCAAAAGTGCCCATGTGATCCTCCATGATTATTATTGAAAATTTATGGTCCAAAGTTTACATATAGACAATGAATCGTCATCCTACTGCATAATAATAATGCCATATGATTGGGGTCCTACCAGTTTTGACCAATGGGATTTATAATACAAAGCACAGTGTTGAGTGGATTGCCAAGAACACTCATGTATATCATTGCGTTCAATAAATATAAAAGAGATTATAATACATATGATACAAGGAAAAAATTCATGTTGCCATGGTAGAAAATAGATAAAGTATTTATAATTTTATAAGTTATGACTTTTATGGATTTTATAAATATTAAAATAAAACAATAATATACACATATGCCTCACAATCCCTTGTAGGAATAAGCATAATTCTTACAATAACTCACACATGTCGTGATCCCTTATGAGAAAGGTGTAACACCACATATAGAAAGCAATAAATGGCTCTTAGTCACAATCTTGATGTCCCAATACCATATTATATAGTTATGACCTCCTTGGATAAGGATGAATTATCACAACATGATAAAATGAAAATTACATAAATATTTTTAATGTTTTGATGTTTAAGACATTCATGGTAGAATAAGGAAAACCATTATCTTTATTCACCATGCAAACACTGAACTCTACATCAACCAAATGGGTTAAGGGTACATATGTAAGATAGCACTCCAATAGAGTCTAGCCATACTTATAAAAGCAACAACTCAAAATATATACACAAACAAGGAAAAGAATTACCTTACCTAAGAAAGGAACAAATCTCCATACAAACCAAAAATCAAAAGCCAAAATGAAATGTCTAAGTATGCTGAGATATGTGTGAGAGCTCATGCCAAGTATTTAGAGTTTATGCAATATAATGGTGGATGTTTGTCAAAACCCATGTATCAAAGAAGGTCTGTCAACAAAGCCAAAGCTAATCAAATCACATTTTTGTAACTTGGACATAAACTTCAATAAGTAAGGGGTGCATTTACATAGGGATGTTGATGTAGGAGGGTGTGTTAACATAGGGGAGATAGAACACCCCTTTTTTCTTTTTCAAGATTCTAAGTGTTGATCCTAGATGCAATAAAGAATTCAAGGCAACATGTCAAAAGAACCTCAAGATGCCCAAATGGGGTTAGAAATGTCCTAAGGTGCTTGAGACATGTAAAAAACCTAAAAGTATGATATGAAAGGTGAGGAGCATACTTGGGAGATGCAAACTATAACTGAACACAATAGGACTATAAACATAGCACACATGAAATAGTTACCAAGTACAGGACTTATAATAATCAACTTACAAACTGCCACTAGATACCTCACCATTCCCCCACAACTAAGTAAAGCTAGTCCTATAGCTTTAATACCCAAGACACAAAAATAGGGGCTATAACATGAGAACATTAATGTAGAGGAATTACAAATTTATAATATAAACCATGACTATGTTACAATATAATCCATCTCACTAAGAAGGACTAGGGAGTATGGCTCAAGATAAAATTTCACTAACATGCCTACATGAACCCAGAGAAAGCTAGAAGTATAGGGTATGGACATTTGAAATCTTTATAGCTACACCTCAAGTTCCATCACCCTAGCCTTGTCGATGGATCTCTGCCATACATCATTCATGCCTACACCTTCTTCCAAGTCATCCTTTTTTAAATTACCTCCTACTATATCCTCTGACACTTGTTCAGGAGATCTTGCTAGGCACATGCTCAACTTGAAGATCTCTCTCTTGAGGGAGGTCTCTTATGTAAAAGTGTTGAATCTACTAATTGATGTTTTTTCTCCTCTTATTCCAAGACCAATGGTTCTCTTACAAGACCATAAATCAAGGACTAAGATCTCTCAATCTTCTCCCAAGTAGGTCTATAGAATCCTGAGTGCAATCATGTAAGCATGATGAGTTGTAAAAATGCTAAAAATCAAGTGATATCTCTAAGGAATTATATTACCATCACAAAAAATACCATAGAAACAATGATAAGTATATCCCTCATGGCCGTGAGAGAATCAAGACATGCATGGGTAAGTAAAAATAATATTGAAATAATTTAAATAACTACCAAAATTACAAAGTACATACACAAATCAGTGCCTCTTACCTACAACTAAGTTACAAGATAACTAGCTTGAACCACATGAAAATTGCCAATGGAAAGAATAAGAAGAGTAAATGCTCAAGAAAATTTCAAGAATCTAACCAAGAATTGAATCAAATAAGCCAAAAAAGTAGCTAGAAGACTAAAACATTAATATCTTATCTTGGATGACATCCAAACTCATGGAATTTGAATCACAATGTCAAATCTACTCATTCCCATGATCCAAGAACTAGGACATAGGGGTTAGAGAAATGGATGATAAATAGGATACCCCAAGGTCAAACAAATAGGCATAAGTGAGGTGAGCTAAGAATAGTTTTCCATTATCAAACCTTAAAGCTTGCAAAGTTGACACAAAGATAAGTGCAAGATCAATCATATTTTTTGTGTCATGCAACCACCGTCATCATTGGAAGAAAAGCTTAAGCTCACTTGCTCATAATGCTAAGTCACCAAGGATTCAAAAGTAGATCCTTTTCATAGTAGGCACCTATTATTCTTGCCCTTGTAAAATTCATTAATAGTACACTCATGGATTTCCATTAGTTAGTAAGATAGCAACATCAAATGTAATTCTATCTTCTTGAATGGTCAAATCTCATCCTCCACTTTGTCTGATCAACTTTCTACCATACATAATAATGCACAAGAATGGAAAGAAAGATATTGAGAATGAATGATGAACAAGAGAGAGAAGCTACGAATGTAACATCATTGGATTCCAAGCCAACCATTTAATTAGCTTTTGAAAGCACATGAGCACATTCTACACCTCATGAAAGATTAACTGATGCATTCCTTCACTACTACTCATCCACATAATAGGGATAGATCTCCAAGTCCCACTTTTGAGTGTAAGATCATACTTACCACTACTAGTTCCATCTAGCCTTGATTATTCCACAATTGAACCATTGGTAAAACCAAACCAAGTCAATGTGATGTAAATCATCTACAAGTCAAGATTCTAGTGTGTTTTTCCTCCATCCATGCATGTATGCACAACAAGTTTCCTAAATTTTGCTTTACTAAAGGCCTTTCATTGATCCCTCTAGCTATTCTAACTAGTTGTAATTTCAAAAATGATTACAATGCCATGACCAAGAAATTAGATTTTCATAATTTAGATATGATCATGATTTACATCAAGAGTTATGATCTTGATCCTTAAAAACAAATGGGTTCAAAAATTGAGTAGAAGAAACATTTAATATTACAAAAGTTCACTAAGAAAGAGACTTCTAGGCCTTCATGACCATGGGTAGGTATGAGCAAGAAATTGTCTTGGACTGTTACCTTTTGGGAGACAAGTGATCTAGGCATCAAGTTGAACATAGAAAATACTTGAATAAGTATTGGTTCAACCACTCATTTTGGTCTTAATTTGAGCATCATAATGTCAATCTAGGATGGTAAAATTACCAATTTTCATTTTCTAAAGCTTGAAATCTTATCACTCTTCTAATCACCTCTTCTTATTAAGTTAATTTTCAAGATTTTTTTCCTTTTCACTCTTTTTTTCTCTCATTTTCATTCATATGCATATTTTTTTTCATTCATTTTTTCATAATTTTTTCATGAGAAGAATATTTATGAATGGTGAGTGAAAATCATGAGAATGATTAGAGTGCTAGATCATCACCTAGAGTCTTTGACTTGCCTGAACATGAGAATTCACCCCTAACTACATGACACACATAGGTCCATAAGATCATGAACCTCTTCTGACCAAGGTGGCCAAGCATGTCAAACACATGCACCTTGGTCTAATCACATCAATCAAACACATCCAGTGGTCACAATAACCCTTGATAACACACCCTTTCCTTGATAGTGACCAAGCACTCTTTGAAAATTCTAGAGCTTACATCTTAAGGTGTGAATCTGCCAACTATCCACAGTTCCAATAGCAGTAGCTTCAACAACTCATTATGCAAGTCTTAGCTCCCTACTAAATCTAATCTTAATTCACCAATGATAGATACAAGAAAGTGGGTGGATGATTTTGTTTTTTTGCATGGGCATTCCATTTATTAAGGCTTCACTTTAGACCCATTTAGCACTCTTGTATAATCATCACATCTATAACTCACCCATCCACCGCTAACTTATTAGGCAAGCATTCATAAAGAAAATTAATTAATTTTCCATATACACAAAAAACATAATTGAAAGATTATAAAAAATAAAAATTGATAAATTTTTAATATAAAAAATAAGTACACACAAAGAATCACACTAAAGAAATATCAAACCAAAATTGATAGATCTATATGCTCAAAAACATCCACACCAAACCAAACAAATAAGAAAATTAAAGAATAATATATCATTAGATTTAAAAAATATGCACACAAAAATATACATCAAAAAAATAACCATACTTTACCATTGAAGCCATTACATGGAGAACTATTCCTCCATGACTAAGTTTAATGCTGCCACTTGGTAACCTCCATGAATAAGTTAAGCATTCTAGGTGTTAAACTTATTCTTTAGAATCATACTCTCCTTGGTTCCATTTCTATGAAGATAATGGTGAGAAAGGGGATAAGCATGAATACTCATAGATAGTTATATATATTTTTTCTGTTACGAAAATGTTTTTATCTATGAAGTGATGAAGTTTGTGCCATGGAAGGAACATGATTATTATGGTACTACCCAATAGTATATGATGGTGAAAAATGAGGATAGTACGTTGCATTAAGAAACTGGACATGTTTCCATTATGGCTAATTTAAAATTCCCTCCTATAGTAATATAGAAGGCCATGATGGACATTGTTGAATCTATGACTACTAAAATAGTTATGGTGGATAGGGCCAATATTGATGGGGCATTACATGAGGTATTTGATTCATTGACTACTATGTTTCATGATAGTAAGTAGGATGACATGAGAAAGATTTTTATGATGTAGAGGAAAAAATCCATGGTGCCAAGATCCAAGGATTAGGTTCCATTCCTTATTGAGTTTGTGGCTAACAAAGTCGACTAAAATGATCAGAAATTTGATTAAGGAAAGAACACTTGTTCTTTGTTTTACTTTGACCACTTCTACATTGTGGTGTAATTACCTTCACAACTACTTCAATAACTTTATTTTTCAAATCCTTAAGACATGATATCATCTTTTCATTTAACACATCCCAAACCTTGTCAACGACATACTCTAATTGTTGGGATGACAATGGTTTGTGATCTATCAAATCTTCAATAAAGCCTTCATTGGACAAAGCCTTCTTGAAGGTGGTAGATGTATCTTCTGTAGGCTCTTTGCAAAATTTTTGATGCACATCATGTCATCGTCCCACTTTGTCTCAATGAAATTTCATCGTGATAGGAAGTGCTCCTTCATTCATGATGTTTTTGAAAGTGGCTTGGACCAATTGAGGTTTCTACTTTAATCAATTTTTATTACTGAATTTAGCCATGGTACTTTGGTCCTTTATTTTATACAAATTCAACAACTTAAAAAAGAAAAATCATACATATACAAGTATTTCAAGATAATTCACCGATGCCTTCCCCAACAATGACATCAATGATAGAGATCCTTTTGGTTTTGACTAATGGAATTTATTATACATAACACAATGTAATCTAGTCATAAGCTTTGAAGATAATGTTGAGTGGATTGCCAAGAACACTCATGTATATTATTGCATTCAATAAATATAGAACATATTACTATACATATAATACAAGAAAAAGGTTGTGTTGCCACAGTAGGCAATATAGAAAATATTTATAATTTTATATTTTATGATTTTTGTGGATTTTATAAATATTAGAATAAAACAAAAATAAACACACATGCATCACAATCCCTTATGGAATAAGTGCAATATCACACGTAAAAAGGAATAAATGGCTCTTAGTCAAAACCTTGATGGCCCAACATCATGATGTATAATTATGACCTCCATGGATAAAGATAAATCATCATAGCTTATAAAATGGAAATTAAATAAATATTTGTCATGTTTTAATGTTTAGTGTATCAATGTTAGAATAAGGGAAAACCATGAGCTCTATTCACTACGCAAACATTCTACTCCACATTGACCAAATGGCTTCAAGTTACATTAGCAAGGTAGCACTTTGACAAGGTCTAGTTGCACTTGTGAAAGTGATGACTCAAAATACACACAAACAAGGAAAATAATCAACTTACCTAAGGGAAAAAGAGGTCTTCACAAAAAATGGATGCCAAAAGCCAAAATGAAATGTCTAATTATGCTAACACGTGTATGAGAGCTCATCCCAAGTGTTTATAGTTTTCGCAATGTAACGGTGGAGGTCATTAATGCTTCGGCGTTAATAGATGTTTGTCAACATAGCCTATGTTAACCATATTACACTTTTGGTACTTGGACCCAAAATTGGGCAAGTAGGAGGTGTGTTGATGCAAGAGAGTCAACACACCCCCTTGCCAAGATCCCAAGTGTTGATCCTAGATGAAACCCAAAATCCAAGGGAACATGATAATTTCAAGGTGTCCAAATGAGGTTGAAAACATCCTAAGAATCTTAAGACATGCACAAAATCAAAAAGTATGATACAAAAGGCAAGGAAGCATACCTAAGAGACAAACTACAACTGAACAGGCTTAGACTATAAATACAAGGCACATGATCCCAAGTCCAAGGCTTATAATTGACTTACAAATTGCCACTAAATGTCTCATAATCATAACATTTTTTAGAGTGATATTTTCATTGTTTGTAATTTTTTCCTAAACCATGTTTCTATTGATGTCATTGTTGCAAATGCCCATATTAAAGTACTTCTATTATAATGTACTTTATTTTTTAAATAATATTTTTTGAAAATAAAATTATTTTATTAAGGTTTAAATGCTTAATAAAAGTAATTTTGATACATTATTTCAAAACAATGGAGTATTTTCTCTAGGAGATTCTACTTGTTGATTAAAATTCAAGTTTTAAGAATGAACGTTTATAGAATTTATGGCTAGTTGATAACTTACTTTGCATATTATAATTGAATTTGTCACCTTGTGTTTTTATGTTGAGACTCTAACTAATAGGCTAACATCATATAGATTTAAGAATTTTCTTGAACCAATTGCAAAAAGTTTACAATAAGGATTTTTCACTAAATTTTTTTGTTAAAACTATAATCAAATTAGGTCATTTAATTGTCATGTACATGGAATCAACAATTATTAAACTTTATTACTGCAATATGTTATTAAGCTAAAACAATATTGTCAAAAAATAATATTTTTGAATAAGTGTTATTTTCATCATATTCTTATTATGCTACAAAAATTGATATCTTTATAGAAGTTTTAAAATAGTGAGTATTACCTATTTAATGCATAGGTGGTGTTATTTCAAACTTAAAGGACCATTGTCAATCTCTTAAAGTTTGAAATTAAATTTTTTGTTTTTCTATTTCATGTGTGGCCTCTAATTGATTAATAATTCAATGGATGGGTTTACTTATTTTTAACTTTTTTCTCATGTGACTCCTTTATCCATTTTAGAAGCAATGGAATCTTTGCCCTTAGAAATCTTAGGACCTCTATTGTAGCTATGGAGTTCTTTTTCAACCTTAAGAGCTAACTCAAAATCCTCATCCAAAGTTTGAAGCTTATAAAATGTAAGATTTTTTTAATATTTCTTCTTCAATACATCTTAGAAGTTTGAAGCTTGTTCATACTCATTTTAATGAACCTTACCTTACTAGAAAGTGTTTCAAAAATCTATGTAATATTGTTTTATAGTTTTCTTACATCATTTTTTTCATTTCAGACTTTGAATGAATTATTTTCTATGTTGGGTCTTCTCAAATTTTTTCTTGAGCATAAATTGGATAAGAGACAAATTCTTAATTAGAGTTCCATTCCTTACAACATAAGCATGACTCTCTTTTCCCCACCAAACTTGTGTCATATCTTCAAGCTTTATCTCAACATGTTACATCTTTTGATGATCTTCTATATCTTTAAGCTTAAAATATTTCTTCAACAACTTGAGCTAAGAAAGAAAAGATTTAATAACTTCTATTCTATTAAAGGTTTTTACTTTAACATGGGGCAATCTAGAAGCATGCCTAAATGCTCTAGTAAAAGTAAGCTTAATTCCTTTACTTGGATTTCCTTAAGGTTTTTAAGCACATTCCTTCTTTCAATTTTTCTAAAAACATGAATCCATGAGACTTGTTCTCAACACTTGGAGTATGAGGAACCTCATTTTCTTATCTCTTATTCTTTCTAAATTTTTCATGCTTAAAAGGAATGTCATCTTTAAGAGGTGGCATGGATTAATGCCTTAATGAAGAGGGCCTTGGTGAAGATGTCCTTGAGTTATTCTCTTATCTAAATGCCCTTGATGATGTAGGATGTTATGTGTTCTCTTTTATCTTCTCAAGTTTGTTCAAAATGTACTTGAAAGGATTTCTTATTTATTTCGTATCTTTAGCTAAATCCTAGATTATCTTCATCTTTGATGTCATGATGGAAATTGTTGAGGTCAACCTCACCCATGCTAGGCATAGGGCCTTGACCAATAGTAATAGCATAACAATTGCACTTTAAATTAGTTACAAGGTTAGATATAGAGTTGTAGAGGTAATGTTCCCTAGAATTACAACTTGATGTGTAAACATTTATTAAGATGCTTCTGAGTTCATATAGTATTTGAATTTACATGATGACTTTTTTGTGCTTATCCTTATTACCAATAACAAGTTCCATCGATTTTCTATATCAAAAGTTGTTATTCTATGCATTTCACACCGTTTCAAATGTCAAATATAGGTGGTGGTAGTTTTCCCACGTAGTGTTTGGCATGGCAAAGGCAGTTGGCGGTTGACCACAGTTAACAAAAATAAACGGTTTAGGGTTAGGGTTTCTCCTACAGGACCGCTATAAAGAGGGGGGCAGCAAGAAATAGCGAGGGACTGGAGTTGGCAACGGGGTCTGGGGGCCAATCTTTCTTTTTAAGACGCGTAGCAGCTAGCAGCGCATGTCCATCAGCAGCTGCTATTTTATTTTGTTCTTCTATTTTCTTTGGCCACATGCAACCTATCTTTTAGCCTCTTGTTGTTGCGAGTTGCAGACGGTGGTCCTCTCTCTGGATGTTGGGGTCTTTAGCAGTCTTCTCTCTTTTCCCGGTAGGTGGTTGAACACGGCAGGAACGTGAAACGCACGGCAAACATTAATAGCAGTCGGAGGCAGATTGTAGATGATAGTGTGCATACCCTATAGTAGCAATTGCTGAATGATAGTTTTCTATTTTTCTTAGACAAACACAGACATGTTTTCTTTTCTACCCACATGGCATAGACCAATGCCCAACAGCGACGGTGCCAGCGCAGTCACAGGTGTAGCTGAGACCGGGCAGTGATCAGGGGCCTCTTCTGGGATGTCCAGCCTCTGCCTGGAGATCAATGGTTGAATCTTCCTTTTTCTTAGAGCACCAGATAAATTTTAATTTTAATTTGAATTTTTGTTTTGTTTTATTTATTTTACTCAAAAACTACACAAATGTTTAATTTTGATTTTTATATGTTTTTCAAAACATAACAGAACGATCCTAAAATTAAATTTAAGTTTCAATATTGTGTTTAAAATATTATTATTATTATTTTGTCACATAACTCTTTCCAGCTAAGACTATTCTTGAGTTTTTGTACCCATATGGGAGGCGCCCTAGGCGATAGTCTCCTAAAACGAGTTTTCATAGGTGTTCGCGCATCCAAAATTTATGCATCAATAAAAATGAACTAAAGGTAGAATGTATAATTACCCACAAATAAATATCAAAGGATTAAGAGTACCCACAAGGAGAATTAGAGTACCCCAAAAGTAACCAATTAATAATTACTCAAATCCTCATTGAAATAAGCCCAAAGCTTTTAAATCCTAGCTAATTTAAGGTAATAGATATTACAATTTAAATTTATTTACAATTCCCAAAATCATTAATCATTTAATAAGAAAAAGGAGTTATTAAAATCCTAATTGATGAGTGATGGACTAGATCCTATGCCCAATCCTATGAAACATAAGCATTGCAAGTGATGGTATCATAATCCATAGAAGAAACTTGTGTAATGTCTAGATAGTCATGTTGTGCCGAGTTTTTCACTTTGCTTTGAAATAAAACTAAGTATGGTTTTAAGCTCCTTCCATTAGGACTTGAGCATTACATCCCCCAAATACACATCACAAGACATATTATCAATTCTTGAGGATCATTAGTAACCATCTAAGTTCACAATCCAACTTATGGACTAAATTTTTCAAGATCTCTAAAAAACTCTAAAATCAAAATTTTTCAAAGTGTTGGAGCTAGCCAAGACCAAAATGTTTCTAAGTGTTGGAGCTATTGTAGATTCTGCATCATGTAGGACCACCAATGATACATCCTATGATTCCCTGACATCACAAATTTTGAATTTGACAAATTTGGCAGTTTGACCTTGGGACCTCAAGGCCAAAAGTTTTCTCAGAGTTAGAAGCAATTAGATGTCAAATTGGGTTTTCTTCAACACTGTAGCACAAAATCACACCCCTGCATACCCCCCACCCCACCCCACAAATAACCTTTCAAGGCACTTTTTTGGCCTTTAGAGGCCCCTAGGAATCATTCGAAGTCATATCCCAACTTTTCAACATCAATTCTAGCAACTTTGGAAAAATCCCAAAAATTGTTAACTTTTTTTCTAACTCTAGGAACTAACACTAATGTTGTGTTAGTGTAACACTAGTATCACCATCATTGGAACTTCAAAATCTCACAAAAAATGTGTTTTGACATGCACCATGGATCCCCAAAATGAAGATGACTCATCAATAGTAGTTTTGGCACTCCAGGCTTCCAAAATTTTTTCCACAAGATTTTTGAAACTTGGAAAATTAGCATTTTTGGCTAAGTATGAAACACTAGTAACATCGAAACTCATCTCAACATCTTTAAATCACTCCATAGACTAGGTTCATAGCTTTCCACTAGTCTATGGATCTCTCAACACTTCAAAATTACGATCCTGACATATTTCAAGGTCAATTTTGGCCATTCTAGAGTTAGAATTTTCAATTGGAAAACTTGTCAAAAAATTTTATAACTCTAGGGATTGATGTTGCCATTGCATCAATGTAAACATTAGCATTAACACCAATGTCAACATCAATTTTGACATCCCATTTACAAGTTGCCAAGTTCACTAAAACCAAAGATTAAACTTGCTATTTTCAAACTCAATGATAAGTTACACTTAACTTCAAGTTTAATTTTAGCAAACCTAAGTTAACTTTGGTGACATTGGGCCTATAAATAAAAGCTCAAAACACAAGTTTGAGGTAAGATATTTTGAAATTTAAGAGGAGTTTTTGAGTTTTGAGTAATCAAAAGCACAAGTGCTTGTCACCATCATAGCTCTTGTGTGCTCCTCAACCATCTTCAACATGTTTTGTACATTCAATGTCACTTCCAAAGACAGAATTTTTAGGCTTATGCAACACTTTCAAGAGTTAGAAGTTTTTCAGCTTCCGTGTCAATGACAGGAATCTCAGTCAAAAAAGCCTCATTTTGACCCAATATTTACTTTGGAACACATCTACGGCTTCTCCATCCATTACCTACCCTCTAGAGGTTCAATTCCATCCTTCAAATCTATATTTTGCTTAAGATCTAAGATTTTTTAATCCATTCTATCACACTTATGCTTTTCTCCCATCATGTATAGTTTAGCCATCGATAGGAGGCAAATGATTTACAACTCATCAATAAAGTATTTTATTATTTGGGAAAGGATCTGGAGCCTTTTCCTCATATCAAAGAATCTCACTTTTATTATTCTACACTTGTTTACTTGCATTCTATACCTAGAAATTTTTTGTATCTCCTACATCACATTCTATACTTAGTCAAATGTTTAGCATTTTATACTTGATTGTTTTTCCACATAAAATTTTCATTTTTTAGGGAGGGATCTGACATCTTTCTCTCTACATAAAAATATTAATATTTTAATATTTTATATTATCCTTTTATATAAGTTTTATACTTAGAATTATTTATGTCTCCTACATCACATTCTATACTTCATCAAATTTTCAATGTTTTACACTTAGTCAAATTCTTAGCATTTTACACTTTATTGTATAAAAATTTTATTTTTAGGGAAGGATTTAAAATCCTTCTCTCTACATAATAACATTAATATTTCAACATTTTATATCCTTTTATATAAGCTTTATACTTAAAATTTTTTCTACCTCCAACATCATATTTTATACTTAGTCAAATTTTTAGCCTTTTTTATACTTAGTTATTTTTCAACCTAAAAATTCTATTATTTGGGGAGGGAAATGAGATCCTTCCTTTCACGTTATAGTTATACTATTTTAATATTTTATACTATTCATCCACATTTTACACTTAATTATGTTATTTCATCATTCATAACCTATCCTGAACTTAATTTTTTTCGATAATCTATACTTGATCATTTTTTTTTGTGATTTTACACTTATTCATTTTTAGCATTAAAAACTTCACTTTTTCATCGTTCCCTATGATTCTTGGTTTGTGTGCAATAGGCTAAGTTTGTATTTAATTAGAGAATTCGTGCCCCTTCATTTCATAATCGATACCATATCGAGGGTTACATTGATCTAAAGACTATTTATAGCCATGAGCTAAGTATCTCAACACTTAGTTTGTGGAGGTGTCCTTGTAGAGGTGTAATAAACATTTATGTAGAAATAAGTTATTAATTAATTACAGATCGCTATCTTCCTACTTGGAGTTGTGGTCCTAAGCATATAGATTATTGCATAGTGAGGCATATGGTAATGATATTGTTTATCATATTTAATTAATAAATGTAAAATATAGTACTTAACTAATTAATATAACAAACAATGAAGCAAATCTTAATCTACTCTAAGGGTGATGAGCATTTGCTTTTGATTTTCTGTACACATCCTAGACTAGGGTAATCACCACCAAGATTACCAAGTAATAAGCTACAAGATGTGCCAAGAATATCGTTATGTAGTTACCAAGCAATTACACGTTAAACTCAAAACTAGTCATACTCATTCTACTAATTTACTATGATGAGTGAAAGTGTAAATTATTAAGCTAAGTGCATTAAAATGTAAAGAATATAGAAAAATAAATGATCAGAAAGTAAAATCTAGTGTAAGTTAAAATATTGTAAGAGATAAGAATGATCTCGATCTTATCACCATTATGGAATGTGTTTAAGTATAATAGCACTCAAATAAGACTATGTACAAGTAGTTCAAATCCATACCATGGGCCTAGTGGTACGAGTCTTGGCTTGGTAACCCCCCAAGTCACAGGCTTGATTCTACTAGGTAGCACTAAGTTATAAACTTCTATAAATCTTGGGGTATACCTATGTTTCAATTATTTTAGGTTCCAACACCCCAAATCCAAACTATGGACACTCACTAGTTATTTCTAAAATTCATGGAAATAATTGATAGAGTTTTTATACCTATTGCATTAATGATGCATTAAATGTTAGAAATGGTCTATTTATAGGTATTTATTACCACTACAAATTTTCATATGAGACATTGCATCATAAAATATGATGTTGCATCTTTGACATCATAGTTCACCAAAAGACTTGTACATCATACCCCATGACTAACTAAAAACTCATCCTTGAGTCAAATAGATTTAGAAAAGAGTTTGTTACAAAATTTATGACAATGACACTAATGAACTGAATAACTACTTGAGTGCTACATTACAAAAATTTATTGAAGTGGGCTTTTACAAAAATGACCAAAACTCTTAATAAATGTAGTCCCACTTTTATAATTTTGTAACCAACTTAATCCCACTTTTTTTTAACTCAAAGAAGAATTTTTAGTCAGTTGTAGGGGTATGATGAACACTGAATAAATCAAGTGCAATATTGTACCTATGATATCATAGTTGCAATATTATATGCTTTAGTATGACATTATAGATGTGATGTGTTTGGGGTAGGTGATGTTTATAAATAATGCTCAACTACTACACTTAATGCATCTTTTAGTGCATCCTTAACTAAACACTTGTAATTTTATTCTATGAATTTATTGTTAGTTCGTGAGTTCCTACAATGTGAATTTGAAGTGATTATACAAAGTCTTATTTGAGTGACATCCTACCTAGATATAAGTCTATGACAATAGTAAGATCAAGATCATTGTTGATGACCCACAATATCGAGATCACGATATCAGGCATCCGATATCAGGACCTACCTCATTGCCTATAAATAAGAGGTCGGTGCACTTGGTTTTGGCAATTAGTCTTAGTCGCTTACCCAAACTCTTATTCTTTTCCCTTTTTAGAGATAGAATTATTTCTAAGTGCCTACAGTAGGAGTCATAAAGTGTACCTGAGCACACCTTGTGTACAACAATAAAGATGAACTTTGTGATAAACCTTGCAGCATTCAAAATAGATTAATTAATGTTAATTACTATTACTTAATGTGTTCCTTAGTTAATTAATGTTCTCTGTTTCACCCTACAACTCTCCTAAGTAAGCACACTCAGTACGACCACTTCGAGCATGCATGTAATTCTTGGTAACCCAATAACAATTAGCGTTTGGTAATCCCAATAGTCTTGCACTGGTTCAGGATGTGTACAGCAAGTGAGAACAAATGTTTGTGTTAGGACTAGTTAAAGCATAGTTGAATAGTTAAATTAAATTAGTTACTTAGTTATCTCTCTCTCCTCCATTTGTAGCACTAGGACATAAAAACATAAAAGCCATAAAAATCATGTACCTCAAGTTTACTTAACCATACAATCATGCTATATAAGTAAGCTTGGGAAGACAATGATTGACTGACCCATCCTTGTTCCATAAAAGTGCATAAGCACTTAGTCCTTGGAATTCAACCGAATCGTGCATGTATGCTCATATTCATATGGTTGAGCGTAGGGATACCTCATCGCTCATCATTGGCACCGTTGCTAGGGACTTTGTTGGTTGTGCGCTAATTAGAACTTAGGAAATCTTTCTCATCATTGGAACGAACCCTTAGGGTTGGTTACAGAAAAAATAATAATAATAATATATAATAATGTACTACACATTGAATAGACAATTATGTCTCCTTCTTCTTACGAGAGTGTTTCATCACCTAGGTCCAATTAGGGAACAATCAGAGGCATAGTACACATGATGATAATCCACTAGTTCCTTAACAATTTCACGTGGCATACGTTCATCCCAATGAGTATATACTAAACTTTACCTTTATCCTCCACTAGGATGAACAACTGCATCGGTGAGATTTAGAAGGTAACATAGCATTACCTCCCGATCGCTCAGTCCTAGGCATGCTTCTTCATGATATTACACAAATTGGCATGTAGCACTTATAGGCAGAGTATGTTATGCATGAGCATGACTTAAGAAAGTATCGACCCATGGAGGAACAACGTCAAAGGGATCTACAATAGAAGAGATGTCATGAATCCATGAAGGGGAAGTCATCTCGAAATGTCCTACATGTCATAAGTGAAAATGAGGGTAGTGAACCTACCTTAGGAGGTTTTCCATGAAATGGTGTTCCTCCCATTGACTTTGGTCAAGGGGTTATGTATTAGAACTTTCATTCAACCATCCATAACCTAGGTTTTGATACCAACGGACACAAAGGGTTCGAAAAAGGAACACACATACATGATAAAGATGGACATGCTAATTGTAACCACGAGTGAGGTCACAACCATTGAAGAGAAGTTAGCAGGCACCATCATGGTGATAGTCCTCCTTCTTCCTCACCTTCATCATCTCCTTCACCCTCTCCTCTAGGATCTAGACGTAGTCATAAGGGAAAAGACCTTGAGGATAATAGTAAGAAGAACGAAGGTCACACACAAAATAGTCAAGAAAGGGGACAAGGGCATTCTAGAGAATCACAACATGAAAGGAGGGAAAGTAAGGAACCACATAGGCATCATAGACATCATAGATAGTATGATCATGATGAACCACTACTCGGTACTCGAAGTATGTTAGACATAATTGAGGCTGTTAGAGTTCCAACAAGGCACTAAAAAGATAGTAGGATCAAGAGATTAGACATGAAAAATATCCCACAATTTGAAGGGAGATATAACGTTGATCCTCAAAATAATCTACAAGAATTTCATGATGTATGTGCCTTAAAAAACATTGAAAATGAGTGGCAAAAACTAAATTTTTCCCCATGGACACTAGTCAAAGAAGCGGAGAGCTAGCACCGGTCCTTAGAATTGGAATCCATTTGTAGGTGGAGTACCATGTTATAATTGTTCAATAATAAGTACCAAACGCACTCTTGAGTGTCCAACCTATAAAAGCAAATCCAAGGATGGAAACAACGAGGACATGAACCCTTGGATGCTGCCATGGGCTGATATTATGCACTGTTACATTATTATCCTAGCCATGATTATTTGCAAAGGATCAACTACACCATCTTGTAGATGGGCGTAGGTATGAAATGCAAAGAACCCTTGGGACTTATGCCCAAGGAAGACTATATGAGCTTAGGGCCCCTCAAGTACAGAGATTATTAGAGCAAGTTGCTAAAGAGGAAGGTGAGCTAAGGAAAAGAGAGAGTGTGGAGGAATATAACAGAGATCCTTCCCTCTGAAAGAATGGAGTAAGATTTTATGAGGATGAAGAAGAGTCACCACTCGAAGAGATGGTGAAGAGGAAAACTTTTCCTATTCAAAAGTTGGCATCGGAAGTATTGGCAAAGGTAGACCAAATATGGGACTCCCTAGACAATAGATTTCAAACAGTTCTCAAAATAGTAGAGGAATCTAGAGAGCAAGGTAGTGATCAAGAAAAGAGAAAAAAGAAAGAAGTTAAATATGCACATAACAAAGGTAAGGGCAAAGTTGCCATCATCGAAGAGGTTGTGGATTTGGATACAGACAATGATAGTGGATGCGAGATATGCCAATATGACCATCCTAAGGGATGTTGCCCTGTAATCTCACATCTACAAGAGTCTAGGGTGTATGCACTCAACCCAAAATTAAACAGAAGGCAAACACCTTGAAGGTTGTCTTATCCTCAAGGCAACCCAAGAAAATTCCACCAACCCTTAATGTATTATCCAAGTGGAACTCCACCATAACCAACTGAGCGATATCAACAGTGGCAGTACCCATAATCATGGGGAATGCCACCACCATAGCAATAGTATCCTTACCATTAGCCTGACCCATATGGATATTATGTGTAGCAGCCAATCTCTCCACGTAACTCTATTAGTCATGTCACTCCTCAACCTCACTACCAAGCCTGTGATTATTATAGGACTCCTTCTCTTGGGGGTGATGTTCCACAAACATACCATCCTTCTCATCTGGTTGCATCTCTTCCACCCATATCTTCATTACCACCTACTCTAGCTATGCAGGGTGAGCTCCCCATCCAACCGTAGCAACATAATGCTACAAGGGTTGTTAACTCTCAATTTACTGTTGGTTCTGAAAATCGCATAAAGAAAAGACCTTTCTTTAGAACGAATAGTCTAACTAAGTCCTTGCAACCACAAGCGGCTAATCCCTTAGAAACCTCATTACCAATTAAAACTTCAAGATGCCCTTCAAACCAAACATTGTGCCCAACGCATATAGTCATGTTAACTCATGCCATCACCGATTGGATAGAAGCTGGCCATCTTCCTAGGAGATTCTCTGATCCTGGGAGTCCTCTTATATATCTACAAATCACTAGGAATGAGCCGTGCAAAGCTCTTTTGGATTTAGGTTCTAGGATCAACTTAATTTCTCAAGAAATGTACAAGGCCTGGAACCAGCCTCCATTAAAAAAGAGTAACATTCATTTAGAGCTAGCCGACCAGTCCATCACTATCCCATTAGGACTAGTGGAGGACATTGTTACCACTGTTTGTGGATGGTCGTATCCAACGGACTTCCTAGTGATTAAAGTGAACAAGGATAAGGGAAACTTCCCAATCATAATGGGAAGAGCCTAGCTAAGCACAATCAACGCGCACCTAGGAATCCATGATCTTTCCCTGGAAATATCAAAGGAAAATATGTTTAAAAATATCGAGAAGAAGAAAGTTCCATGCATTACATACAATGACAGAGGGTGTAATTGCATGCAGAAGTCATGGTTTGTACAATGTTTAACATTATCTGCATGTAATCAGTGTGCACAAGTGACTAATATATAAAGATGCTTATATGTAGCAACCACAAGACAAGAAGACACCTAGTGGCTGATAGCTAACCAAGAAAGAAACTCAACTATATGCATGGAACCAGCTAAGGGTTTGACTTGCATTTACATCGATAACATAGACACTAGTGAGTAAGTCCATCGCCAACTTCCAAGTCTTAACATTGAAAATATCAACTGGGGGAAGTTGGAAATCCCTGATAAGTTTAAGCAGGAGCCCCTTGAGTTAAAACCATTGTCCACCAGTATGGAATACATGTTTCTCAAGAATGGAAAATCGGTAATTATTAACACTAAGCTCGTTCCTCAACAAAAAGAGAGACTGCTGAAGGTAATAAATAAATGGTCGAAAGTCTTTGCTTGGTCATATCTTGAATTAACAAGAATAGATCCTAGGATATGCCAACATAGAATTTACATCGACCCCTCCATGAACCCTCAAAGATAACCGCAGAGGTAACTTAACCCAAACCTTAAGCAAGTGGTTAAGGAAGAAATTGAACAGCTTCTAAAAGCTAGGTTCATATACCCCATTGCTGATAGTGAATGGGTTAGTCCCTTAGTTATTGTGCCCAAAAAGGGAGGTAAATAGAGGATGTGCATAGATTTTAGGCTATTGAATATGGTAACATTCAAAGACCACTTTCCATTGCCATTCGTCAACCAAGTCTTAGACACCATTGTAGGGCATCGCTACTATAGTTTTCTGGATGGGTACAGTGGGTACAACCAAATACGAATAGCCCTAGAAGACCAAGCCAAGACTACATTCACTGGTCCTTGGGGAACATTTGCATACAAAAAAATGCCATTTGGATTTTGCAATGCCCCTGCAACATTTCAACGATTAGTCCTAAGCATATTTTAGCAAGAGATAGGAAATGGTGTGGAGGTATTAATGGATGACTTCTCCACCTACGGAGTCAAGCCTTGGACCGGTTAGAGCAAGTACTAAAATGATGTGTTGAAACCAATTTAAGGCTCGACTAGCAAAAAGACCATTTAATGGTCCAAGAAGGCATTGTACTAGGGCATAAGATTTCGCAAACAAGGATAGAGGTAGACACCGAAAAGATCAAAGTTATCAAAGGAATTACTTGGCAACCTGAAACTGTAAAAGATATTTGCTCATTCCTTAGACACACTGGCTATTATAGATGCTTTATTAAGAACTGTTCAAAGGTTTCAAAACCATTAATTGAACTAACAAAAAAGGACGTACCTTTCGAATGGACCAGGGAATGCGAATTAGCTTTCTAAACTTTAAAAGGGAAGCTCATAGAAACACCCATTCTACAAGCTCCTAACTGGTCCAGATCATTCCACATAATGACTGATGAGTCCAACTATGCTTTAGGAGCTGTACTTACATAGTTAGATGACCAAAAACATCCTTATTACATCCACTATGCAAGTAGGAGTATTGCTGGTGCACAGCTCAACTACACTACAACAAGGAAGGAATTAATGGTTATAGTGTTTGCACTAGATAAGTTTAGGTACTATGTATTGGGCTATAAGGTATTTGTACACACAAACCATAGTGCAATTTGGTTCCTACTAAATAAACCAACGGTGAGCCCTCGCATCATACGATGGCTCGTAATCTTGCAAGAGTTCGATCTTACAATAATTGATCGTAAAGGCACCGAGAATGTTGTTGCCGATCATTTATCTCAATTGTGATGGGATAACAAAGAGGATGAGTATCCAATTTCTAATCATTTCCCTGATGAACTCCTCTTTGTAGGTGTAGTAACTAATCAATTGACCACAGAGACAAACTGGTATAGTAGTATTCTCATCTATCTCCTTACACAGCAAATACCACAAGAGTTAGACGCTAAAAAAAAACAATAGTTTCTTCACCGAGCCCAGTATTTTATGGAAATCAATGGGTAACTTTATAAAGTATGTCCTGATGGCTTGGTTCAATGGTGTGTTCCAAATATAGATCAACTATGAGTTCTCCAAGATGCTCATGAGGGTCCTTATAGGGGTTATTATGCTAGGATATGAACAACCCTTAAAATCCTGCTTGCAGAATAGTATTGGCCTACATTGTTTCAGGATGCCCATCATTTTGTCCAATCTTTTGAGTGATATCAATGTGATGGGGGAATGACTACTATAATGGAGGATCCACAACAATGGATTCAACCTTTAGAATCCTTCAACATATGGGAAATTGATTTTATGGGGCTGATTACACCATTGTCCAATGGAAAAGCCTACATCGTTGTTACCATTGACTATTTTACAAAATGGGCAGAAGAAGCCACTGTTAAGGATTGTACATCATCTACATCTACACGATTTGTTCAACAACAAATCGTAAACAGGTTTGGCATGCCTCGTGCACTTATTTCTAACAATGGCACACATTTTATAGGTGCAGCTTTTTGGAAGCTAATGCAACGCTTAGGGGTTAAACACAAACTGACTACACCATATCACCCTTAAGTGAATGGCCAAGTCGAAGTCACCAACAGGGAGATTATGAAAATATTAACAAGAACTATTAGCAAGTATAGGTGAGATTGGAGCACCAAACTGAACGATGCTCTTTGGGCATATCACTCCACATGGAAACTCCCTATAAGCTACTCTCCCTATGAGTTAGTGTACGCTAAATTACCAACGCTTTCTATTCAAGCTAAACTCCATACACTATCTATGACATGTGATCTCAACCTTGACCTTGATCTAGCACAAAAAGAATAGTTAATGACCCTTAACTTGCTAGATGAGAACCAATTAGCCACCCTGTTATCTAATGAATTACACGAGGCCTTCAATAAACAATTTCATGACCTAAGGATTAGAAATTAAATATCAACCAGGAGATAAGGTTCTCTACTAGAATCCCACACATGTGCCACAACGAACCAAATTCCAAACATTGTGGAAAGGACCTTATGTCATTCATGCAACTTTTCCTTCAGGGGCCATGATGATTTACAAACCTAAGAGCCCAGAAAAGAAACTATTGGTCAATGTCCAATAAACCAAACCTTTCCATGAGCCTAGGACAGCTAGAACCAATGCTACCTCTGTTGGTGGATAACCTTGCTCTCTATTTCAGATCTCCTCCTTCCAACTCAGTCATGGGAGAAAGGGCCACCAATGCTAACCATTCCAAGCCCTCAACTCTTTTTGTATTTTTGTTTTACACCTTTTTGTTTTTCACATTTTACAAATTTACTTATTTTTGTTTTACACCATCGTTCACAATTTTACTATTTCTTTGTTTTATTTACTTTTATTCATCTTAAAATAAGTGCTCATGATGGTGGATTGTATTATAATAATGTTAATTACTAATGTTTAGTATTTACCTTTGATTTTCAATGTTGATACTAAGATATGGTTCTTTTGATAAATTAGGCAATGAGTCCACACCGTTCATTCATCCATTCAACTCTATGGTCTCCCTTGGCTTGGACTTATACTATCCCTTTTTCTAGATAAACTTGTTAATGAAGTGGTGGCTTCGTATTCTTCAAACCAAGGAAGGAATAAATGGTTGAAAAGGGTGTAAATTCAAGGGGATTTGACACACTTGTGTTGGCTATTCTCTTGGGTACTTGGATGCTTTTCATGGGTTTTTTTCCATTCTTCCATTGACCTACTATTAGGAAGCTGAGTGAAGAAAAATAAATAATAATAAGTCTTTGCATGGTGTGGTTCTCATGCAAAAAAAAGTGGAAATTCAAAGCACACCCCTTAGACATAATAAAGAAATATGGGGCTACAAGCACTGGTTATGGCACTAGAAATACATGTTACCCATGCCTGAAGGTTCCCTCTAACTAAGGCCCTTTCTTGCTTCCTGCTTCTCCATCTCGCTCTCCTTGGAATGGTGGTGACTCTTTGGGGAAGCATTCTTGTTGCTTCACGAGGATGGATTGGTTACGTGTATTGATGCGAGGTCACTGGATGTAGTTGGTTTGAGTCCAGATTTGGAATGAGTTCTATTCAGTCACCTTAACCATAAAATACACAAGGGACTTTACACAACCTTTCTCTTTGTATTCCATTCCATCTTCTCCTCTCCATCTTTCTTCCCATTTTCCACCTCATTGCCGATTTTATGATTAGTCTATATTTTGGTTGATGCATTGTTTTTCCTTGGTAAATTCTTGTGGGTAAGCTTTTAACCCTTGTTCCATGTGTCATTCCTAGAGCCTACAGACTCTTTGGTTTGTGGGTTTGTCAAGGCATCACAGGCATAAGCTTACTTTGGGAGGACCCACTAGCATTCCTCTATGGTGCAATTGTTAAATTCTTTTCATTTAACATTCTTTGCAATCATCCATTTCTCATTTCATCCCCATCCATGACATCCATTTTATTGGCTTCACCATTGTTATTTTTCCCATCTTTCTTGTCCCTTCTATTTTTTCCATCTTATTACTACCAGAGGTTCGCTCTTAGTCATGGGGGCCTTGTCACAAATTTTTGCATTCTACTACTTGTTTCACGCCTACACCTCAGGTAGTCACTAGTAATAAACCTCTAACCCAGTATATGCCATAACCACAACTCAACCAATGTGCTTTATATCGAGGCAAGGTATCAACTACATGATGGCTTATCTATCCTTGCTAATTTGTGACTATGTTGTGTGTGTAGATGGCGATCATATGAATAATGAACTAGGATAGGAGGGAGCACTCATGATGGACTAGATTTAGAACATTTATGAAAGGAACAAGGTTGGTCACATGGCTATGGATAAACAACGGAAGGCGCAATCTCGGCATCGGCAACAACGTGCCTCATTTTCTTTTCTCTCTCTTCAAGTTGTCAAATAAGGGCCTGGATGTCATTTATGTATGGTGTTCACCACAATGGGCATGAACACCAATGTTGTAATATGCTTTTAGATCTATTCACTAGGCACTTTGAAGTCTGTCATCTCATTTCATCGTTAATGTCATTCAGTCAATAATCCCATACCTTCCCAATATTTTGTAAGGAACTCAAGGATGAGTTTTCATTTAGTCGTGGGGGTATGATGAATTGTGATATTGAGACTACGATATCACATCCACGATATCGGGTCTGTGATATTGGGCATTCGATATCGGGACCTGCCTTGTTGCCTATAAATAAGAGGTGGGAGTACTTGGTTTTGACAATTAGTCTTAGTCCCTTACCCAAACTCTTGTCTTTTTCCTTTTCTAGAGATAGAATTATTTCTAAGTGTCCACAGTAGGAGTCATAAAGTGAACGGATCTTTATTCAAGCTTTGTGTACCTGAGCACACCTTGTGTACAGCAATAAAGATGAACTTTGTGATAAACCTTGTAGCATTCAGAATAGATTAATTAATGTTAATTATTGTTACTTAACTCTTTTCTTAGTTAATTAATGTTCTCTCTCTCATCCTACAACTCTCCTAAGTAAGCACACTTAGTATGACCACTTCGAGCATGCGTGTAATGCTTGGTAACCCAGTAACGATTAGCGTTTGGTAATCCCAATAGTGTTGCACTGGTTCAGGATGTGTACAGTAAGTGAGAACGGATGTTGGTGTTAGGACTAGTTAAAGCATAGTTGAATAGTTAAATTAAATTAGATACTTAGTTATCTCTCTCTCCTCCCTTTGTAGCACCAGGACATAAAAACATAAAAGCAATAAAAATCATGTACCTCAAGTTTACTTAACCATACAATCGTGCTATATAAGTAAGCTTGGGAAGACAACAATTGACTGACCCGTCCTTGTTCCATAAAAGTGCATAAGTACTTAGTCCTTGGAATTCGACCAAATTGTGTGTGTACGCTCGTATTCGTATGGTTGAGCATAGGGATACCTTGTTGCTCATCAATTGTTATCCATTGTAGCATTTTATTTAGACTAGACATTTACTTTCTAAAGTAATTTACATTTCCTTGTTATTTACATTTCTTGTGTCATTTACATTTCTACTACATAACAGTATCTTGGTGGAATGATTATTACTAGTTTTGAGTATAACATGTAGTTGTTTCGTATCCCAATAGTGATAATGTTTAGTTTGGCTACTAGTGTGTCACTTAGTAATTCCAATAATAGTTACACTAGTTTAGGCTTGTACAACAACTTGGGAATAGATGCTCATTACTCTAGGCTAATATAGAATTTTCTTTTACTATTCATTAGAATAAGTAGTTTACACAATCAATGATCATATTTTTCTTTAGCGTCATTATACTTAGATAACATCATTATATCATATAACTCACTATGCATTAAGACATACACCTTGATCATAACTAGCTCTTATGAGAAGACAATGATCAATAATCCACGCATTAACTCTCTATAAATTACATTAACCCATCAATGGATAACCATTAGGTTGCACACAATGCTTATATTTTGTATGGTTAAGCATAGGGGAACTCTTGCTACTCATCATTGGTGTCATTGCCAAGACACAATTCCATGATGCCAATAAGATCGAGATCATTCTTATTCATTGCAACATTTCACTTAGAATAGACCTTTACTTTCTAATGCACTTTATATTTCTATGTTATTTACATTACTAATGTCATTTACATTTCCATTGAATAATAGCAATTTGAAAAATGAGTACAACCATTTTCAAGCATAATATAGAGTTGTTTGGTATCCTAGTAGTGATAATATTTGGTTTGCCTAAAAGCATATTCCTTGGTAATCCTAGTAATAGTTATACTAGTTCAAGGCATGTATAACAAGTTGGGAATGAATGCTCATTGTTCTAGGCTAATATAGGATTTACTTTTATTGTTCATTAGAATAATTAGTTTAAACAATTAATTACCATATTTTACTTGAGTATTATTATAGCTAAATGATGAGACGCAAATTGCACAAGCCGCAATATCGCAGCCGACGCAATATTGCATCCCCTGCGATATCGCGTACGCGGTACCGCATCTTTCCCTGCGATATCGCATATGCGATATCACGGTCCACCGCCACATCTATAAATAAGAGGCGGCACTCCCTTCATTTCCGAATCCTGGCTAGAAGTAGCGAAGCTCTGGCAGTTTGAACACTCCAGAGTTAGAATTTTTCCCATGTGCCTGCAGTAGGAGTCCTAGAGTGAACGGCTCTTTATTCGAGCAACTTTGTAACCTGAACACAAGTTGTGTACGGTAATAAAGATGAACTTGATTGGATAAACCTTACAGTACATGGTTTTGTTTTGTTGTTATTTATTGCTTTCCTAGTGCGCACGAGTACGACTTGATTACGAGCATCTA
>MNCI01000691.1:109080-120317 GCA_015680685.1 Gnetum montanum | reverse complement strand
ATACCTACCTGATATCATTGTAAGGAACTCGAGGACGAGTTTTCATTCAGTCATGGGGGTATGATGAGATGCAGATTGCACAAGCCACGATATCGCGGCCGATGCGATATCGCATCCCCTGCGATATTGCGTACGCGATATCGCAGTCCGCCGCCATATCTTTAAATAAGAGGCGGCACTCCCTTCATTTCCAAATCCTGGCTAGAAGTAGCGAAGCTCTGGTAGTTTAAACACTCCAGAGTTAGAATTTTTCCCATGTGCCCGTAGTAGGAGTCCTAGAGTGAACGGCTCTTTATTCGAGCAACTTTGTAACCTGAATACAAGTTGTGTACGGCAATAAAGATGAACTTGATTGGATAAACCTTGCAGTACATGGTTTTGTTTTGTTGTTATTTATTGCTTTCCTAGTGCGCACGAGTACGACTTGATTACGAGCATCTACGGATGTGTACAGCTAATCAAGGAATCGGCTGCTCGTCGCAACACGTGAGTACGACTTGACTACGAGGATTGTGACTGCTTGGTTACCCAGTAGCGTATTCTAGGATCTGCGCTTGGTAATCCCAGTGGTAGTCCAATGTGTACGGCTGGTCAAGGAATCGACTACTCATCGCTAGGCTAGAACGTGTGATAAGTACGACTTGGCTACGAGCACTCACGGGTGTGTATGGCTAGCCAAGGAATCAACTACTTATCACACTTAGGCTAAATAGATGCCTCAGTATGAACACTTTGAGCACTTGCGTTACGTGTGGTGATCCCAGTAACGATTAGCATTTGGTAGCCACAATTGCATAGTTTAGGGTGTGTCTGGTAAGTGGGAACGGATGCTAACGCTAATTAATTTAGACTTAGGACATTAGTTAGAGTTAGTTAGTTTCTCAACCCTTTCCCTCATAGCTTAGGAGATAAACTGAAAAATACCAAAAAAATCATATACCTCAAACTTGCTTAACCATACACCGTGACACATACAAGCAAGCCTGGGAAGACAACGAACGATTAACCCCAAGTGTTTCTTGTGGCGTTAAGGTATTTAGTTTGCGGAGTTCGACCAGATCGCGTGTACACGCTCGTATTCGTATGGTTGAGTGTAGGGGTACCTCTCCACTCATCACTAAATAACATCATTATATCATATACCTCATTATGAGTTAAATCATACATCTTAATCATAACTAACTCTAGTGGAAAGGTAATGATTAATGATCTATACATTAGCTCTCTAGAAATTACATTAACACATTCACAAATTACAATTAGGTTGCATGCAATACTTGTTATTTGTATTGTTGGGTGTAGGGGAATTCTCACCACCCATCAACTTATAAAAGTATCAAATTTAGAAGATATAGAATGCTTCCACTCTTTGAAACATTAAGCATTTTTTTAGGGTATTTGATTCATCAAGGTTTTGCTATTAATCTTCATCCCTTTCATTTATGTGGTCATGATGTTAAATATCTTCTTTATAAGAAGGAAGTCTCATTCATCTATTTCTATTTTACTTGTTCTTTTATTCAAAGTTCTTATTCTTAGTGTTGCTCATATTTACATGGCTTTAAGCCAAGGTTAAAGGAAGTTTTATTTGATGATATTCCTTAACTTTAAGGATTTTTGCTTCACATTTGGATTTTCTTTTGATCCCTTATTCTTTATGTCATTTGGAAGTTTCTATATAATGTGATTTCTTGTAAAGATCCTTCAGTTAATATTATTCGTTGATCAACTCAAAGTATCATCATTTAATAGTTCATGCTTTAGTTGCAACCATGAACATATCCTTCAATTTTTTTTCTATTTCATTTACAAAAAGCCCTTAGTAGGAAGTGAAAACCCAAAAAGATTACTTTTTGGTAAGATCCTTTTCCTTTCTCAAAGTAGAGGTTTTTTAGAATTGGAAAGAAGGATGAAAACTTAAAAAGACATCCTCAAAAGAATGAGGTCTTTCCATTTTTATTATGTTAGAGCTTCACTCTCTTTAGTGCTTCTCTTCAATTGTACTCTAAATTTTTTTATAATACATTTTGTTTTTGGGGTCTAACACCCCTTCCCCTAAAACATATTTCTTCCATCTTGATCAAATTTACCATTTGATTAGAACATGATTCTAAGTAGTTGAACTATTTGTAGTGCATGATTTTTTAAACCTTGTATTATTACTTTTATTTGATCATTATTCATATTTTCACTTAAATTAATAAACAAGTATGCATAATATTAACTTGTAGACCAATGGAAAGGATGTATTGGAGTCAAATCCTCTTAGCTAAAGAGTTGATATATTAAAATTGTATTAAATTATATGGATGAAGAAGTAATAAAGACTTGTATGGGGAGAGTAAAATAAAAATCTTATCTAACTTATGTATTGTTTAGAGTCAATTCCTATCAACTAGAGAAGTTTGAAATACCACAACTCCCTTATGTAGTTAAAGTAACAATAAAGAAGATAAAAAGCAAAATGAGAATCTCGTCCAACTTACATAGGCATGATAAAGAGTTGTTAGTAAGAGAATTACAAATGAAATTTAAACTAAACCATGTAAGATTGAAGAAGTATAGTCCACTATTGATGAGAAATTGATTTATTGGAAAACTAGAGAAACTACATTAATACATAAGAGGTGCATAAAAAAGAATTATGTAGTGTATTTTATAAATTACTAAGGATTAATCTTGGTGAGGATGCATACTACATAGTAATTCAAGTATTTAGCAATCTTTTACAAGTGTTTTGATTTTAGATTGTTTTAGAATTTTCTACCTATTAATAATGAACCATTATCGAGAAGCTCAATACTTATTTTGGGAAGGTGGAGTTTTGAGAGGGGTAGTGGATGAGCAAAAACCTAATATCTTTCAAATAACTGCACTCTCAATCAAATTCAGATTTTATGACTTGAAAAACAATCACCTTTACTATCCCTCCAAAAGATAATGCCTTAAAAAGTCAAGTACTCACCAAGGTACCCCTTGAAAAATCAAAGAAGATAAGGTAACCTTTTAAATCAGTCAATTATGCAACTAGTTAAACGTACAAAGCACGGTCTGGCAATGCAATCATGGTGTACAGTTTTTCTTCTTTTACGAAGAAAATCTGGTATCCTTCAAATTTTATCGCCATAAACTTTTTGGTGGAGGTCAGAGAACGTGCTCCATGGGTTCTTTTGTGGACCTTCGATGCGGTGCAACCGATGTTGTTTTTGAAATGCAAATGAAGGAATTTAGTATTGAATTGATGTATGGGTGAGTTTCAAAAATAGCAATCGTGGAAAACAGTGACACATCGACCCTGTCACAACGTAAGGAAATACATACGAAGGACTTCATCAGCTGAGACTAGTTATTGTGCAGTGAATGTAAGTTTCTGCCAGAGTCAAGATACCTAACTACATGTCGGAAAACTGCTCCACTCATTTATCATGAAACCTATCGTCCATATGCGTTTGATATCAATTTGAGCCCCTACCAACGACTACCAATAATGACAGCTTATTTTGCGCATTCATTTCTTATCCATAGTCCATGTCATGAAGGAACCGTGGAAAATTCTTCCTTTTAACTGTAAAAATCTTCCATTGTCAATGACAGAATCTGAACGGAATTACGTATTAGCTTTGCTCAGAATCTGAACGGAATTATGTATAAGCTTTGCTCAACAGTGTAGATAGTGCAATATGCTGGGTGGATGGATCAATTCACATCCTTTTCTTTTAAAGGAATTAAAATTCTTGTGGGTTGTGATCATTCTAGTAATTTTGCCTTTTTCTTTATGTTTAGAATTTTTGTGCAAATACATATTTATTTTAATCTAACCAGGTTTGTAATTTTAAAAGAAGCCACATTTAATATGAGAATTTTTACTTATTTAAAAGTTGCGAGTATGCTACCATGATATTTGTAGGTACTTTAGAATTATTATACTCACTAGTTAAATTCAAAAGTTCGCTATTTGCTAGGTGTACTCCAAATAAGATGTTATGTTTTGGTTAACAAGGTTCATTTTAGTTCACATTATTTTCGGATAGAAGGTGGAAGATGGATGCAACTTCTTAGAAACAAATACACATAAGGATGAACATCATATTTTTCTTAGTTGCCTTCAAATTGAACATGTGAGCTAACAATATAATATTTCAGCCAAAAGTCTTGTTACATTCAAGGTTAGTCCACCATTTTGTTGGATCAATATTTAGCTTCCATAATACAAATGTAATTTTTGTCTAAAAAATTCTTTGGGACTTCAAAGATAACAAAACCCCAATTTTAGTTTTATAATTACTAATTAAAGCTAGTTATTGATTTTTTATAGTCTCACCATTTTGATATACATTTATATATTCACTTACTAGAGTTTTGTATTTAAAATTTAGAGAGTTGAAATGATTTTTTACATGTATGAAAGAGCTTTAAAAGATTATTGACCAACAACTTATATAGTAGTAATTAATGCTGCATAGGTATTAAGTACTTTCACTACCAAACAACCTAACATAATAAGGTTTGAATGAGAAGCAATGAGAACAATGAATTATTTTGTTGCAATTATGTAATTAATATTATTATTTTATTTATCATCATAAAAGTAATCATATTTAAGTATCCAAATAGTCCATAAATATAAAATAATAAATAAATCAACTGGACTATAAAAATTAAAAAGTCAAAAGTGTCATTTAGTTATCCTACAAAGCTTATATAATGACTAAGAAATTCACGCGTGGAGCACACATGCTCAGAATACTCATCTTTTAATTAAGAGATTATAGGTTTGACTCTTGCCTCCACTTAACTACCAATCCGGTTAACTTTCCTCCATTAAAAACGGGAAAATAAAAAAGAAGATAAAAAACCTTACATATAGGATCTATCATACGGTTGCCATTCACCAACAAAGCAAGAATATCATAATGATGCCCCTCAAGGTATGCTCTGTTTCCTCTACATTGTTTGCAACTTTGTTTCTCAACCATGTTGCTGTTATTGTTTCTCAACCATGTTGCTGTTATTGCGGTTGTTGCAAATGCAAATATTAATGATGTTGCTGCTGTTAGCGATGTGAGATCTTTGATTACGTTCAAAAAATGCATCACCAGTGATCCTCGCTCTGTTTTAACGGATTGGCGATCTGATTTTGCAAATGCTTGCAACTTCACTGGAATTCAGTGCTCTTCTGCAGGCAGAGTTATTTCAGTGGACCTTCACAGCAGGGCTTTGCAGGGATCAATATCTTATGCCGTGGCAAATTTATCCATGCTCAAGGTTCTCAATCTCTTAAACAATTCTTTGTCTGGAGTCATCCCCTCTCAGCTTGGCAGGCTTTCTAAACTTGAAAGGCTTGATCTCAGCATCAATGCTCTGCATGGATCCATTCCTCCACAACCGGGCGGGCTGCAGTTTCTTGCTCTGCACAATAATTCTCTTAACTGTAGTATTCCTCATTCTCTTGGAAAGCTCACTTGGCTCAAGGTCCTGTACCTTTTCAATAACTCATTAACAGGTCCAATTCCAGAGTCCATTGGTGAACTCAAAGAGCTCACCCATCTTGACCTTTCTCAAAACGATTTCACAGGTATTGTTCCAATTTCACTGGGACAACTCACGCAACTTGAGTTTCTCTATCTGAGTCATAATAAGTTACATGGACACTTTCCACAACAGCTGGGTCACCTTGCTTTCCTTCAAGATCTGAGTTATAATAACTTGCAAGGCAACATTCTGTACCATTTGGCAAATCTCTCCTCACTTCAATACCTTGATCTCAGCTTCAATTCTCTTCGAGGGGCCATTCTCAGTGTTTTCATGAATTGCACTTCTCTCACACAGTTGTATTTACGCTACAGTGACATTGAAGGAACATTGTCACAGACAATAGGCAGATTGCACAAATTGCAAGTGTTCAGGATCCCCGTGAACTTTCTCAGAGGAGACATTCCAAAGTCCATGACCAACATTACTTCTTTGACAGATCTGAATTTGAATTACAATCAGATGCAGGGTAAGCTTCCAAGATGGATCTCCACCTTACCTAAGTTAAAATACCTGGGGTTAACAGATAATCAATTCTCTGGAAGGATACCAGAATCATGGATGAATACATCATCTCTTATCAGGTTAGCACTGGAGGATAATCTTGTGCAAGGAACCCTTCCTAACTGGCTCGGCAATCTTTCTCACCTGGAATGGCTTAAATTGGCTGGCAACAACCTTACAAGTGAAGGCACCGGCTTTGATCAATCCATCCCTATATTAAAAGCCCTCCTTAATTGTCGGCGGTTGAGTTTCTTGAGCATGGGAAACATTAATTTACGAGGAATCCTACCTTTCAACATTGGTTCTCACTGGCCAAATCTTGAAAAACTATTGTTAGATGGCAATGCCATCTATGGCAGAGTTCCCTGCAGCATTGGAAACCTCTCATCAATTATTGAACTTCAGTTGGGAAGAAACGTTTTAGATAGCAACATCCCTTCACAGATGGGTAACATGAGTTCTATTCAGTATATTGACCTCAGTTACAATAAACTGCAAGAAAACATTCCAAGTGAAATGGCTTTTGCTAGTGACACTCTTGCTTACCTTTATCTCCAGCGCAATAAGTTATCAGGCCTAATTTCTCCCAGCATCGGTGAGTTGACAAATCTGCGCAACCTTAGCCTCAGTATGAACTCCTTTTGGGGACAAATTCCTGCAGAACTGGGCAAATGTTCGCTGCTGGAGCATCGATCTTTCTGCAAGCAACTTGTCTGGAGAAATCCCACCAGAGATTGCTGGTCTAAAACACATCGTATTTGGTTTCAATTTGTTCCGAAATGCTTTGACAGGAATAGTGGCTGAAGACATAGGACTATAGGAGGTATGCAGATGGCCCAATTTATTGATCTCTCCAACAACCGTCTCTCAGGAAACATAGGCATTCACGAATGGTTAAATGCAGTGCAGCTCAATCTTTCTTTTAACAATTTCACTGGAAATCTGTCAGAATTAATTGGGGACAAGTTAACGCAGCTTCAAAGCTTGGATCTCTCCCATAATTCTTTCACTGGAAGGGTGCCAGAGTCACTCACCAAGCTTGTTCATCTTCATGTTTTGAATATCTCCTACAACTTTTTTGAAGGGCAGATCCCATGAAAAAAGGGGTTTTTAACAACCTAAGCAAATGGTCTATAGTAGAAAATCTCCTGCTATGCGGTGGCTGCCTTGGTGTCATCAAATGCAAGATCTCTAGACCCCATGCTTCTCATACTCGCACAATTCTCAAACTACTACTAATAATCATCAGTTCCTTGTGCGGGATCTTGACTCTCAGTCTTTCAATCTGGTTCTTTTGGAAAAAAATGAAAAATTATGAATCAAGCTCCATTTTGAATTTTGTTAATTTGAAGAAGCCATTCTTGAAATTATCAATGAAAGAATTACATAGGGCCACTCAGAATTTCAGTACAGCTAACTTAAGTGGCCAAGGGAGATTTGGAAAGGTGTATTATGGCCAACTAAACCAGGAACATAAAGTAGCCATTAAAGTATTCTCATCATTCAATGGAAGTAGTTCTGAACAGAGTTTCAAGAAGGAATGTGAGATTCTGGGAAACCTACGGCATAGGAACCTTATCAAAATCTTGACCGCGGTTTACTCCAATGATTTCAGAGCCATAGTCATGCATTGGTGGTTTACTCCAATGATTTCAGAGCCATAGTCATGCCTTACATGTGAAATGGTTCTCTCCATTCCCTTGTTCACAGTCAATATAGAGAACAGTGGAGTCCATTATGTCTAGAAATAAGACTCCGCATTTTGAAAGAATTGGCAAGTGCAGTGAAATATCTCCACAATGATTGCAGTTGCCCAATAATCCATTGTGACATTAAACCAGAAAATATAATGTTGGATGAAGATATGACTGTGAAGCTCTCTGATTTTGGCATAGCATCTTCCATGGCAATTTCAGAAGCACTGGCTATAACAGCAACAACTTCATCGTCATACGCTATCAAAGGCTCTATAGGATATGTTGCTCCAGGTACATCTTTTATTTTATATTTTAAAATATGTTTTTTTAATTTCAAAAGTTATTTCACATTTTACCTTAAGATGACACTTTTTTATGGAGATAAAGAGTATGGACATGGAGGAGAGATGTCGACTGAAGGAGATGTTTATAGCTTTGGAGTGGTCATGTTAGAAGTAATGACCATAACTGAGCCTATAAATGATATGTTCGGCCCTCATCTCACTCTACGAAATTGGGTATCCATGGTATTCCAAGCAAATACAGAGGACGAAAAGACAGAGAGAATTATACAAGTTTTAAGCAGAGTCTATGACAACGGTGGAGGGATTAAAATTGAGAAAGAAGAAGAGTTGGAGGCAGTTAGAAGGGATTTTGATGGTAGCCCTGCTTTGTACAAGCCATGATGCTTCATCAAGGCCATCCATGAAAGAAGTAGAGTCGATTCTATTTAAGATCTATGATTCATACACAGCTTCCTCATCTACAAATAATATTCAATACCAATACAGACTTTACCGCAATAACCTGGACGAAGTAATGAAGATGGTGGAATTACAACCACAGTTAAACAAGTGAAATCAGTAATCGAAGAGGTATTCAGCTCAATCTTTTAATGCTTCTGCATGGTAAAGGTAACATTACAGGACATTTGGATTTGCTTTTGAGTTTTCTAATGCATTGGTATCATTTACACTGCATTTATGATATTCAAGATTTTCAAATGTGATTACATGTCACAATAATAGTTGGCCCTGGAATATGCAATGCTTTTAGTCATTTCTGTCATCAGTTTGGGAGGCTTTCCATTTATATTAATTAATTTTTTATATTGTTTGGCAGCTTCCAATTTCCCAATTTGTGGTGAATCCCTGGTTCACTTTTTCAAGAAACGGTATGCAGTGCAAATTTCTGGTCACAAAAAGAGAACAGAGCAAACAGAAATGGCTCACTTTTTAGCAGGGTTAGACATACAGAGAGAATTAGACACTAAACATGAAGTCAAAGAAATAGTAGTCGAATCATTGCAAAAGTGAAGCTTGTATCAATGTTGGGGTAATTCTTACTTGCTAAGAAATTGATTAATTCACAGTTGAATGGCCGCAGTCTATTAGTAGTTCTGAGGTTTGGCCGATCTATGCTTTGTTTTTAGCAGCGTTGATTCAGAGTTGCAGGTTTAACTGCACGTATAATATGCTGATTTAGAGAATCAAACAATGATAGTTCAGCTTCTCTTCTTGATTTGATAATTGCAGAATTGTTAAATGTTTATAGGGACTGTCGCAACGCCTCTCAAAATGACCAGGGGTGATTCTTATTCTACACTGCTAAAACTTCACAGCGCGTGATGTTTAAAATACATATCTACATACTTGTCACATTAGCTTTTTAAAGTTATCCATCTTTTATTCTACAAATACTAAGTACACAGTTGTGATTATCTATGAAGATGAAAAGCATATGTTGAAATGAAATTAAAGAAAAATGGTCACATTCAAATAAAGCCTCGTAGTAAGACTCCTAATCTAACTTCGCATGAAATCTTTAAGCATGAAATCTTTAAGATGAAACCTCCATGGTGAGGAACATAAGTTCTATTCAATATATTGACCTCAACCACAACAAATTGGAAACCAACATTCAAAGTGATCTGGCCCTTCCAAGCACCACTCACTTTATTTGTAAGACTATTTATGAAGCTCCAAGTCTGTAACAACCATCTTTCAGGAAACATTGGCATTCACATTGTAGAATGGTTAAATGTAGTGGAGCTTAGTCTCTCTTTCTACAATTTCACTAGAAATCTGCCCCAAAAAAAATTGGATGTAAGTTAACATTACTTCAAAGCATCAATATCTAATGTAATTCTTTCACAAGAAGGATGTTAAGAGTCACTAAATCATCTTTCTTATCTTTATTTTTTGCATTTTTCTTATAAAAATTTTGAAGGACATACACCATATAGATAGGGCATATTCAAAAAGCTAAATAAATGGTCTTTCATTGGAAATCCCCCCCTATGTGGTAGATGCTTTGGTCTCAAAGAATGCAATATATCAAAACACCATACTTGCTACAAGTTCAGCCTTCTCGACCTATGGATGATAAGCATGATTTCGTATGCATTAAATAAATTTGATTCTTGGAATCGCTTTAAGTATGCATCAAACTAGCAACCTCTTACCTAACAAGACAGTGGGATAACCAGTTGAACCATCTATCATTAGCTATTATCAAAAAGTAAGAGTATTTATGTAACAATTATGAGTTACATCTTTAATGTTGTGTCCAGTTAAAACCTTGGTTATTAATAAATTAAGGTAAAATCATAATCCTTTTTCTTTTCTTTCTTTCCACTTTTATTTATTAAATCTTATTAGAAATAGCTTTTATGATTTAAAATGGTTTCACAAATTTTTTTAATTAAAAATTAAATGTGAGTATCATCAGAAGATCAAAGGAGCTTCTGTTGTCTCTCCCCTTCTGGTGCGTAACATATATGAAATTTTTCTTGGATTCATTTCCTTGTACAGGGTTCTTTTGTCTTTCTATTTTGTTAAGAAAGTTGAGCACTTAGATTCAACTAAGTAGCTAAGTACTATATGATGCAACAAAAATAAATTGTACAAACTTTTTGTTACAATGATCCACTTTTGTCTAAGATATTTAGTCAAAGTACAATTAAACAAAAAATGATCTTCATCCTTCAAGAGCTCCTGACCATATAACTTGCATAACCCACTAGCATATTTCATCCTAATAATATGTTGTTGCTTTTTTATTAAAGTAAAGTATTGAATTGAAGGAGAGGTGTCCATTAAAAGAGTATAGCTTTGCAATGGTAATCATAGAAGTAGGATGAGAACAGAGCCCACAGATGATATGTTTGGTCCTCATTTGGTTTTACCAAATTGGGTATGCACAGTATTCTAAACATAGAAGATGAAAGAATACACAGAGTTAAACAGATTTTAACAAGATTAGATCATAGAGGTGAAGGGATTGAAATCCAGAAAGAAAAATATTTGGATGTTGTTCAAGGTATGTTGAATGTAGCCCTGATTTGTACAAGCAAAGATACTGATGAGTGGCGAGGTACCCCTACACTCAACCATACGAAACGAGCGTACACGCGCGATCCGGTCGAACTCCGCAGACTAAATGCCTTAACGCCACAAGAAACACTTGGGGTTAATCGTTCGTTGTCTTCCCAGGCTTGCTTGT
>MNCI01000691.1:78879-108550 GCA_015680685.1 Gnetum montanum | reverse complement strand
CTGCAAGGTTTATCCAATCAAGTTCGTCTTTATTGCCGTACACAACTTGGGTTCAGGTTACAAGCTGCTCGAATAAAGAGCCGTTCACTCTAGGACTCCTACTGCGGGCACATGGGGAAAAATTCTAACTCTGGAGTGATCAATCTGCCAGAGCTTCGCTATACTAGCCAGGATTGGGAAATAAGGGGAGTGCCGCCTCTTATTTATAGAAATGGCGGCGCGACGCGATATCGCGGCCTAGCGTAAACCGCGTCTCATCAGATACTATATTCAGACCATCCACAAATGAGGGGACTTCGTTCTATCAATGATATATGATTCCTACACATCCTTATCATTCATAATTGACATTGAAAATTGATTGTGATCTTCTTGCAGTAATTTGGATGAAGTAGCAAGGAAGCTGAAAATACACTAAATAAATATGGGAAAGCAGAAATAGAAATTCAAGAAGTAGACAAAATGCAAATAATAATAATCATAATAGGAAAGAAAGAAAAGAAAAAGAAAAAAAAAGCTTGATGAAAATCATTCAAACTGGAACCTAATTTCTCCCCAGGACAATAGAAGCATTCCTAGTTATTTCGATGCACTTTTAAATTTTCATTTCCGGTACTTAAGGTGGCATTTACAATGCATTTATGATCTCATATTAGTGACTTGATGCATCAGTTACAGTTGTGTAATGACATTATTAGAAAATCCCATGCTTTCACCATATTGATTTGTAAAGGATTTGAGACATCGGATAACATTTGAATTCCTAGTTAAAAGCATGTTCCTTATTCTTTAAATTCTATTATTTTGAAGCTTGCAATTTCTGGTTAATATTTGCTTCAGGTGAGTCAAAACTCTAGGCATCAATTTTGAAGAAACATAGTAGACATCACCTTTTTGGTGGGACATAATTGGTGAAAAAGAATAAAAATAATAGATGTTACTTGAAGCATAGCATGTGATCAAGGAGTGATTTTACAAGGTTAAACATTTGGGAACAAGATAAAACTTGATGTAATATGATGAGGAAAATGAAGTTAAAAGCTCGTGGAAATTGATGTTGTTCCTTATGATATGGTTATCGAAGAAATCACATATTTTAATGATAAGCTAAACTTTTAACTTGTTACATAATAAACGAATATAATTAGTGGTTAAGTTACCACATTATTTATCAATGAGTAAGAAAATATTATCGTTAGCTTAGTTATATATTTATAATTTGGCTAAGAGAATTTTGCAAAAATTGAGTTGAATTTTAGTTCATCTGTTATATTGAAAATAATCCAAGTAGGCATTTTACCAAATTCAATGTATTCCATAATAGTTTGGATCATATTGCTTTGATTGCATGATGAGAAGGATAACTAATTCCAATTTTGGTAATAAATCTTTCTAAATTTTCCCATGTTGTTATTTTCCATGCATGCTCCCCTTACCCTACTGAATTTCATTCATTGTGGATTCCTTTGGAGCAAGTATGTTAATACTATCAATTGAATATTATTTACTATTACTTATAGGCTTTGCTTGGAGCATTATGGAGAAAATATTATTTATCATTACCAAAAGGCTCCCTCAAGCATTATAAATGGAATATTATTTAGTGTTACTAATTTATGACTAGTAGTTGGCCTCTACGTCAAAATAACCATGATAAAAAGTTTATTATAATTAAAAATCATGGTAAGATTGCTATTAATAGTAATTCATAATTAAGGCATCCTAATAGGCTAACATCTTATATATTTGAGGATTTCCTTAAACAAATTATATAAAGGTTACAAGTAGGTTCTTTTGGTCAAATGTTGTTAAAACTAGAATCAATTTACCTTGCTCAATTTTCAATTTTCATGTGCAAGCAATGGAGGGTTCCCAAACTACACCTTTGTAATATGTTACGAGGCTTAAACAATACTGTTGATGCATAAATTTTGGTCTCACCAACACCTAGAAATAAAACTCTTAGAAATAAAACTCATTTTAAGAGACAATTGCCTAGGGTGCCTCTTGTATGGGTATGAAAACCTAAGAATGGTCTCGAGAGGGTTATGTGGTTGCCATTGTAGAGAGGAAGAGGGAGTGAGGAGGAGAAAAGAGAAAAAGAGCTACTGTCTACTGTAGTTTGCACAGGGCAACAACCACAGTCACTCAAAGCCTATCGCCATATCGTCGTTTTGCACCATCCAAACAAGGTGTAGGCCCAAAAAAAAACATACGTCTAACATCCTGTGTGTGGGCTGCATTGCTGTAGGTAAAAGAAAAAGAGAGAGAGAACCCCCTGCGCTACTGCAGAGACCCCAAAGATCCAATTTTAAGCCGTTGGCTCCTACTTTAGACCCTCCCAGAAGAGAAACCTATAAAATACAAATACAAGAAAAGAAAGGAGAAAACCACTGCCTCTAGAGAGAAAGCCGTTCCTCAAGATTGATAGCAAGAGCTCTCCTAGAGAGAGAGCCGCTCCTCAAGATTGATAGCAAAAGCTCTCCTGGAGACGCCACTATTTCACATAGCCTCTGTTGCTATTTATAGTTGCTGCATAATAGCACCCACGTTTTGCCACCTCACCGTAACCTCCGAACCATCTGTCACTAATAACCGCAATTTCCACAATGAATGGCCACCACCCACGTAACCGCAACTATGTTCTCGCCTCTTGATTTGTACCGCAACTATGTTCTCGCCTGCTGATTTGTTTCCCTGCCACTAATGTTTGCCACGTTCTACCTGTCACCCACGATCTACCATCAAGCATCCATGTTTAGCACCTGCCCGAAACGCCTGGCACCACCTGCAGCCATAGATGCCCATGTTTCAAATGGCAGTTATAGTGCCACGTTCACCCACCACATCAGTTATTGCAGCCCACGTCCAGCAAGTAACACCCCACGTTCATGTTTGCAGGCCGCTACAGAAACCTACCATCATCAAACTACATCCATCTCCAGAGAAAGTCAAAAGCAATCAAGCTGCGAAATCCTGTAGCAACGTTATTATTTTTACACTCAAGCAAAAGTAAAACATGCATGTAAATATTAATATATTGCCTGTTAAAACACTGATGTTCAATTAATTTGAAAAATGCAACAAAAATATATCCAAGTATAGAATTCATACATATCCAATGCTTTTAAGCAACAAAGTTCTTATTATTGTCCCCATCATGATTTACGTATTTATTTACCAAACATCAACTTTATGGTCATGTCATATATGCGTGATCATGGCCATTCCAAATAAAAATATTTCTAAGCTTATGTAGCAATATAAATATTGCTTTTCCAACAACAATTATTTGAACCAAATCACAGCCTTCAGCAAAGGAAAACAAGTTCCAAATTATTAAAAACTTCTAAAGAAAACTATTAACAGAAAGATCTTGTAACAGCGGAACATCTGCAGAATAAGGAAGATTAAAATATATTCAGGTTAATTAGAAGAACAACAAAAAGGGAAAACCCACGAATAAAATTTAATCTTAATGTGGATGTATAAATAAACTTTTCAATAAAAATTCAATGCATATATCCCATGTATTAAATCTATATAAAGATTGTGTTCTCAAAAAAGAAAAATTAAAACAGTGATCATATAAATTGATCTGGAGAATTGAAACCTTGCATATTCATTGGAAATAAGGGGAGAAAATTCTACCATGATGACAATGAATAAGAAAAATGTCAAAAATAGTTAGACCCACCAATCATAGTCATTGCGTAATGATTTAATAGACAATGAAATCTATGAAGACAGTCACATGGCCAAGAAAAACATTGCTTATGTAAAATAATCTGAAGAAAATTCAATTTCATAAATGTTGATAGCAATGAGAAATACTAGAGACGGTAAAAACTAAACCTATGTACAATTTACTAGAGCCAAAAAAGTATAAACAGAAGTAGGAAACTAGATAAGGAGGAGAAGCTAAAAGAAAAACAAAACTTGAAAATTCAATACTCAGATTGAAGATGATTCAGAATCCGAATCATTCTACGCATCCTCTTCCTCTTCGCTTCAGAATCACTCTAAAATATGCTATATTTTTTTTAGAAAAAAAAAAGAGATATATATATATATATATATTTGAAAGAAAAATAAAAATATAAAATTGCAATACTTATAAAATTAAAAGGAAACAGTAAAATGAAAGATTTTTAAAAAAATAAATTTAAAATTGCATAATTAAATAAAACCACCTTACCTATCCTAGGACTAAGGTAAGGATTGCCAAAACACAAATTCAAAAATGGAATTGAAAAATGAGTGTTTAAAAAAAAGATTAAAGAAAAATGGGTGATGAGACCCAAAAGTTTTCAAGAAATGAACTTTGAGAATAGAAAATAAAGGGCTTAAAAATTCTTTTAAAGACAGAAATTTTAAATAAACACAAGTTGGAAATAAGGAAAATGAAATTTTTTGGAAACAGAATAGGGACTAGAAAAGGACAAAAAATAAATATTTCAGAAAATAGGATAACAAAGGTCAAAGAAACAACCCTCTTTCTAGCGCCAAAAAAGATGTTGATGCATAAATTTTGTTGCACCAACATCGGGAAAGAAAATTTATTTTATGAGACTATTACCTCTTGTATGGGTATTGAAATTTAGGAATAGTCTTAGCTGGAGAGGGCTACATGGCCTTTTGCAAATAATAAACTAAAAAAAAAAAGAAAATTTGGAATTTAAATTAAATAATTATCTCAAATACAATGAGTAACTAAAGAAATAAATTTTCCTTGGTGGCAATGTTCCAGGCGGTGCATGTGGCTGGCGAAACGATGGGACTAGGGAAAATTCATTTCTTTAGCTACTCATTATATTTGAGATAATTATTTAATTTAAATTCTAGATTTTTTTTTTAGTTTATTATTTGCAAAAGGCCATGTAGCTCTCTTGAGTTGAGACTATTCCTTGGTTTCCATACCCATATGGGAGGTGCCGTAGGCAATAGTCTCCTAAAATGAGTTTTCTTTCTCAGTGTTAGTGCAACCAAAATTTATGCATCAACAAATACTATAAAAAATGTCATTTTTGGAGGAATGTTATTTCCATCCTATCCTAGTCAAAAAATTGAATAAATTTTTGCTAGTCTTAACAAGGCAAGCATCACTTGTTTAATGCATAGGTGGTGCTATTTTAGATTTAACGGTTAATGAGTGGCAAGGTACCCTTACGCTCAACCATACAAATCACAAGCGTTCAAGCACAATCTGGTTGAATTCTACAAACTTTATCGTTTCCAATGCACTAGCCCTTTAGGAAGTGAACCTAGCCTTAAGGTCAATTGTTGTCTTTCCAATTACACTTGTGACATTCATTAGTATGGTTAAGTGTAACTGAGGCATTTGATTTTTATCATTTTTATGTTTTATAGTTGGGTGCTTGAAATGTAGATAAAAGAGAATTTGATTAACTAATCTAAATTAACTAATTAACTAATCATTTAACTAATCCTAACATAAGTATCCATTCCCACTTTCCGTACACATCCTAAACCCACGTATCTGCTATTGGGCAACCAAGCGTTACGCTATTGGGTGAACCAAGTAGTAACGCTACTAGGATTATCAGGCGAATATGTGTTACGCTCGAAGTGGTCGTACTTATGTGCATAATCTATTTGGCTTAATTGCTTCATTAATGTAATAACTGGAAAATAATTAATAACTAATTAAAAACATTTAATAAATAACTAAAATCATTAAATACATAAATGAAATAGCTAATCTATCCAAAGTGCTACAAGGTTTATCAGAAAGCTCATCTGTATTACTGCACACACTATCATGCTCAGGTACAATAATGCTTGAATAAAGATCCATACACTTAATGACTCTTGTTGTGGGCACTTGGAGGAAAAATTCTAACTTTCAAATGGAAAAAATACAAGAGCTCTACTACAACTACAATCTCTACTTTCCATAAATGCGGCTACACACGCATATTTATCGCTGACTACAAACACTACATCAATGGGGCCATGTTGACACATGATATGATGCATCAACTAAGCCTCATTGATGAGGTCGAGACAATGAGGCAACATTGATGAGGTCTCATTGATGCAGTCAATAGAATGCAACTCATCATACCCCCATGACTAAATGAAAACTTGTCCTTGAGGTCTTTTACAAAATGGGAAAGGTATGAGATTATTAACTGACTTTTCTTCAAACAAAACAAACTAATTAACTTAACAAAAAATGGAGTGTACGGATCAATTCATTACAAAAAATGAAGGTGTTCAGGATAAAAAATTGAACAG
This sequence comes from Gnetum montanum, assembly GCA_015680685.1. Taxonomy (NCBI): domain Eukaryota; kingdom Viridiplantae; phylum Streptophyta; class Gnetopsida; order Gnetales; family Gnetaceae; genus Gnetum; species Gnetum montanum. The sequence goes on along the minus strand of MNCI01000691.1, from coordinate 102,289 downwards.
CATGACTCAAATCTTCAAAATTAGATAGCAAGTTCCTTGATGGTGTGAAGTTGATGGAAAAGATCAAACAGTCCTAGGTGGTGGTGGTTCCTGAGGCTTTAAGGGACCTTCACTGACTTCATGCATAGGCAGTTGAGGTGGCTATGGTTGTCTTGCTACTACTGCGACTTCAAGCAACAGGCGAAAAGAATCAAGTAGTGCTTTCATTTTCTCCTCCTTACTTCAAGGATCATGCACTATCCACATAACTTTCCCAATGTGGGTTGGAATCGGCATATCCCAAGAATATGAGATTGCTAAAAATAACTCTTTTACATTGACAAACTAGGCAACGAACTATTTGCATTCAATGTTGATGAGCAGCAAGGTACCCCTATGCTCAACCATACGAATATGAGCATTTCACGCACGATCCAGTCGAATTCCAAAGACTAAGTGCTTATGCACCCTTATGGAACAAGTGATGAGTGGCGAGGTACCCCTACACTCAACCATAAGAATACAAGCATTTTCAAGTGCGATTCGGTCGAACTCCACAGACAGACTAGTTGTGGCACCTAGACAATTATCCTTAGGTCGTAGTTTGCTATCTTCCCACCTGGACTAATATTATATTTGTCATGTATGGTTTAGTCCAGAGTGAGGTGTATGATGTGGTCCTAATCTAATGCTACTCCTGAAGGAAATGGAAAGTAATATTAACTAATCTAGGAGGAAAGGGTAAGAGAGAATCTAATCTAGCCTAAGTGCGATGAGCATCCGTTCCTTAATCATCCATACACATCTTGGGCCTCATGCACGTCTACTACTGGGATTACCAAGCGCATGGCCTAGGTATGCCACTAGGTACCAAGTAGTCACACTTAAATGCTTGTGATTAAGTCGTACTCATTCCGTGTTTTAACGTGAGTTTAAGGGTGAGAGAATTTTAACTAGGAAAGCAATAAATAAAAATTAATTAAATAAATAACAAAGTGAATGCTGCAATGATGAAGTAATCTTGATCTTTATTGCCAGTCATGTGCATGTCCAAGTACGTCACACTCGAATAAAGGATGTCGTACAATTACATTCACCACACTACGGGCAGACACTGGAAACTAATCTATCTCTAGAGGGATCAAACTGCCAGAGCTTCACTACAATCTAACCTATGTTGTGAAACAAGGGAGATCCACCTCTTATTTATAGACATTGCAGTGCACTGCGATATCGTGTACGCGATATCACAGGGGATGCGATATCATAGCGGATGCAATATCACGGCTCATGCGATATCTCGTCCCATCATACCCCCACGACTGAATAAAAACTTATCCTTGAGTTACAGTGATTACACAGTGGATAGGTATGGGATTATTGGATGGAAAAAGAAATGGGATGATGTCGCAGTGTGGGAAGAAAACACAACACACAAAATAAACTACAATTACAAAAATTTGGAACTCATGTAGTTCCTGGTGGCGGTGGCTCCTTCATTGGTGCCTTCCCTTTGTCTTGTGCTACAGGCTTTGAGGGCTGATGGCGTTGAAGTATGACTTAGAGCTTCTCCTCTTCAGTCCGAGTGTCTTGTGCCGTCCATGCTAATGTTCCAACGTTTGATGGAGTCAGCACTTCCCACAGACAGGGTAGTTGCAGAAACATCTGGTTGGCCTTGACGTACCAAGCTACAAACACCCATCGTTCCTCCTCATAGGCTCTCGCTTTACTCTTGTATTCAAGAAAGTCTACTAGCCATCAAGCCAAGTCAGATGCGACATCCTTCTGTCCCTCGTAGCTAGCTTTTACCACCTCAAGTTCAGAATTTGCAATATCCAGTCTCTCTACCAGCTTCTTATGCTCTACAAATTTTACTTTGTATTTGATGTGGGTGGAAGCTACCTACTACGCGAGCTCTGACCCCGGGCACCCTACTATTAACATGGCAAGGTTGGCATATCTGAGATTTGCCAACTCCATGTACTCTGTTAAGTCCTAAATTTGTAGGTCCCAGTTCTTAATGTGTGCTTGGTGAGCAAGGGCATATGTGTCCATTATGGCCTGCTAGTCAATGTGTTGAGCACTGATGGTGTTGATTTAGGCCTTGGCCATATGGATCTCCTTCTCTAGGATTTGTTTGTACATCCCCACTTGATCGAGGAAGTGCTCCTTCAGCTTCTCATGTTTTTTAGCCTCGTTCTACCACGCGCTTATCTCAATTGCTAACTTTTGGCAAATTGCGCGCACCTCCTCCATCGAGAGGGTTCGATTTTCTCTAGCTAAATGGCTTACGTCTCGGTTGACCCGAATGAATTGTTCTTGCAATTGATGAAAGTGTTCATCAAGAACATTCTTTTGCTTTTCTACAGTGGTCAACCGAAGGTTATCAGTCACAAGTTGTTTGTTTTCTTCCTGTAAGGCTTTGAGTGCCTTAAGATGCGCATGGGTTTGCGCCTGTGCTATGGAGGCATCCCAAGTGGCCTTATTCTTTTCATCTATCACCTTTTTATTTTCTGAGATTAAATTTGTTAGTTGTTCCATTCTAAAATTTTCTAGCTGGTTTGCGGGAAAAAATTTCAGAGGATCCCGTTGTGCTACTTGTGAGGTCACGAGCTGCTCTTGTAATTTATGCACTTCAGCTTCAGCATGTTCGGCCCTTACTTCAGATAAGACTAGCTTCCCCTTTGTGGAAATGAGGTCTGACTGAATTACTATTACATCCTAAGGGATGTCAAATAGGGACGTCATTACTTACCCTATTTGAAGCAATCTATCAAGCACATCCTCATGTTCCGCAGGAGTCATTGAGGTTTCGGCCAGAGTTTGAGCATCTCATTCTCATGAGAGATCTGTCAGTGGCACAACAGGTACATTGAAGGATTCTTTGATGTGGTCTGCAACCACTTCTGCAGCTCCCGCAGCATTTTGGTGTTGTATGACCACCATAGTGGCCCTTCACCAGTTTCTAATTGCACCTAGAAAGATGCCACGTTTCCTGAGATCTGTTGTGACCATCTACTTTCCCCTTCTCTTGTTTGAATAGATACTTTCCCTCTTGTGCGATCTAATGAAATAGTAGGCTTCCTGGCATCATTGATGACGCGGAAGAGATTTGCGTCATCACGACTTCACCAACTAACCGTCTCAGCGATGGCCCTAAGATGGCTCGTCGATAATCTTTAGTCTTGCGGCAGTGGTGGCTGATCCTGGCCTGTGCTGGGCCCTGATTCTTATTGTTGGCCCAAACCTGTGGCTAGAGATTGACTGGGTCCAACCATATGTTCTTCTTCTTGTTCTGGTCCCAGCTCTTCGCCAGTGCTTTTTCTTAGAGCTGGCACCTTTAGAAATTCTACGTATGAAGCAGTCTGGGCTTTTCGGAGGACGTCATTGGTGTATCCTCAAATACCAGCACATCGGCAAAGCTTTCTAATGAGACAAGGGAAAGGCAATGCCATCTTCCCTATCTTTCGTTCTTCAAACCACCTCAGGATCTCCATCAAATATATATGGGGTAGGTTAGTGTTAACCTTTCCCATCAACACTGCACATCCTCTAGCCGCATATGTTGATATTCTTTTTATGCCCTTTGTGGGGAAGAGGTGATATGTCCCAATTTTGAAGTAAACCCTCTCTTCCATCGTCAATTCACCAAATGCTTTGTCTCTGCCATAAGCCTTCTCTAACCAATCCTTTCACACATCAGGGTCTAAACGGGTAGATAACCGAGCAACTTGGGGCCTTGTATTCAAAAGGTTTAACACTTCCAAAATTGCCTACACAGAGAAGTCAACTGTCACACCACAAATATTAACAATGGTTCCTTGCTCCCTATTGTGCCAAAACTAGTACGTTTCTCCTAGGTACCAAGCACCGCTTTCGGAGAGGATAGGCCAAAATGGAGACCCTTTGAGATGATCCCTAACGACCTTAGGAGCGAACTCTACAAATGATTCAAAGTTCAATTCCACAATCACTGTAGCGAATGTGGACTTCTCGTGGATGGCCTGAATGCCATCTTGGGACAACCTGAGTTGTTGTCCCAGTTCAGGAGTTGCAGCAGCTCCTCCTTCTGCCTACTCAAACCTTCCAGTAGGAGGTTCGTCTTGATGGATGCTAAATGATTGCTCCTCCTGTTCTACATGTTGTCTAGCAGGTCTTTGTCTTCCACCTCTCCAAGCTCATTTGCTTCCACCTTGATTAGGACCCTCCTATTGTCCATGTTTTGGGGCCATCTGCAATCACATTGGCTAAGCGTTAGTAAGGTTGTTTTTTAGGTCAAGTTATACCTTACTACTTGCCTTTATTAAGGATCTTATGTTATCACGTGTGATCATGCCTGAAAGTTTGTAATAATGAGTCCTATGACTTAGGTGGTTTCCATTTTAGTTTCTCGGTATACCTAAGGGTTAAATGATTTTTAGGCACAATTATTCTAAGTGTTATAGTTAATTACCCTAGCTGATGTCCTTTGGGCGATGATAAATTTCAAAAAGTTAGGCACTTTTTGACAAGTGTCCCTCCCCCACGACTAAACTAAACACTCTGGGTTCAAGTAGGTTTAAACAGAATACAAATCGGAGTACCAGTGAGTGAGATAGAGTGAGAAAAGCAAGGGTCACACAATCACAAGTCGCAGAGAAAATTTTCAAAAACTCCCCTCGTGTGAATGAGAAAATGATGCTAAGTGTTTCGGGGGGTCCTATTTATAGGCGGCGGGGAGACGATATCGCGTACAATACATCGCGTATGTGATATCATATCCAACACGATATTGCGTACGCTATATCACGTCTCTAGTAACATGAGACACCATAAAAATACCAAATTTTTGGTTATTTTGAAATTAACGTTGTAAATTGAGGACATTGGCGATGATCAATATGTTCTAGGGCAATTTCATGAATTCGAGAGGCACCATGAATGATGATGGTGTGGATTTAATCAGTAAAACCTTGGGTGGTAAGAAAAAGGGTATGTAATGGTACATTGGAACGTTAAAATTTAGAGGGATAATAGTAGGGAAAGAATGTTGTGAAAATTATGCTGAGGGTAAGAAATGGTGTGTGTGAGCTATATCATAAGTGAGAATTACAAAAGATTACACAAGTGGGTCCTCCCCAAAGCAGGTTCCAACCTATATTGCCTTTGTGTAACCACACTTAAAGTGTCTATGGGCACTAGAAGGGCTAAATGTAATCCGCACTAACTCCACAAAACACACACATGTAAATATCACTGGAATGAGATGAAAATTCTATGCTACATGGGACATGAGCTACAATTACATGAATAGTGAGATGAGATGAACTATAGAAAAGGATCTTAGAGATGGGGACATGAGGTAATTGACCCAGGACAAAGTGAATCCTGCATGTAAAGCATGATTAAAGTGTCATTAACCCATCGTTCCAAGATTAGGACCAAGTCCATTCCTCTAACCAATGACATCGCATTGTTTCATCCCATGATGAACAACTATGAGAGTATCATAACAATAAGGTGTACGATCACTTGGTGTTTCATCTAAGGGAGCAATGATTTTTGTTTCATGGAACTTTTCTTTTTGTTTTTCTTCTTTTCTCTCTTTTTTCTCTTTTTTGAATCTAGATTTAGAGAAGTCACCAACCTTCAGGCATGCATGCATGTCTTTCCAGTAGGACCCCCTAGAACAATATTGGATTTTTGAGTGCCCTTTTGATTACTCTTACTTCCATTTTTCATTAGATCTACAAGGATCTTAGTACAACCATATTGCATGATAACTTCCACAGAGGTCACCAAAGATAATCCACAAGTCCCCTTGATGTCACACCCTTATCATTCCCTCTTGATCCATCCTTCTTCATTCTGGGTACAATGAACACAAAATTAATTTTAAGTTTAAAAAATGTCAAGAATATAACTATATCCTTGAACAAAACCTCTTATTTATAGAGTGGATGAGTGGATGTAATGGGCTCACTATCCAAATAATTGATCGCTCGAGACTTAATAACATAGAACACACCTTAACCAACAACCCACATGAGTGTTTTATTCGTAGACGAGATTACTTACAGAAAATGTAAAAAGACAGAAACAAAAATAGATAAAAAGATAAAACAAAAAGTTGTAAAATCAAAGAAAATTAAAAATATTTATTAACCCTACTTATTATTAAAATGGGGGATATCCCCCATAACTAATCAGTTGAGGATGGCAAGGATTAATAAATGAAAGATGAGGATCCTTGCATGTTGGAAGTATTGGAACTTGGCCATACTTACCCCATCGGGGTTCACACACTTGATTATAATAAGCATAGGGGGCATTGTATACGATGTAGTTCTCGGATAACGAGTTGACCCACTATGATATTTAGGACCATTAGATGGTATGCAAGGATTGGGATGATGCCTCCCACAGTTGTGTTCGTTGGGCCGGATTATTTTTGGAGTGTGAGTTGGTGGCCTTGATAAAGTTACATGAGGCATTGGGTTTGAAGGTAAGGGTGCACCATAGTGTAGAACTTGTGCTGGGGTGGAAGATGTAGTAGCTCAAAATTTTTTTATTCCTTCTTACAGTCGTGTTTAAAGAAGGGATGCTTTGTATGTTGAGGAGGTTTTTCACTACTGTTAGTAGCAGTAGCACAAGTGTTGTTCATGGGTTGTTGCAGTGGTGCAGGCACCTTAGGAATAGTTGGTGGCGATGTATAAGGAGGAAAAGGATGAGAATGCTGAAATTTAGGAGGAGTATAAGGTGCACAAGGTTGTCGTTGTGTTGGAGGCATGGGTTGATAGTATTGAGGAGAATGGTACTGTGGTGAGATAGAGTATGGTGGCCCAGTTGGAGAAACATGATGTTGAACTTGATAAGTGTTTGGATTCGGATACTATGAAGGGTGTCTCCAGTCTAAGGGTGGTCTCCCCCACGACTGGGATTGTTGCCACTGTGATCGAACATAGTATCTCTGTAGGAACTCTGGATGTAACGTGTTTCCCCAATGCTCATGTAAATGTAACAATATTGGGCAATGACCTTTGGAGTGATTGTACAGGAATATGTTGCATTCATACATATGATTCGAAGTTGAGCTCTTATTTTTCTTATCCCTTCTTTCCGATTGTCTAATGTTTTGTCCTGCTTCTTGGGTTGTCAAAACTCTATCTCCAATAATGTTGACAAATTCTCCACACTTTTGATACGTCCATTCCAACATCTTATTGATCTTTGCCTCGGCTTCTTCTAATGATTTTTTTATTGGAAAATATGATGTTTCCACCTTGATATTGGCTGATTTCTCCTTTTTATGATCATGGACCTTTGTTAAGTTGAAATTTTGGTCCCATTGATGTTTTTCAACACTCTCCGATCTAGCCATATCTCCTTCTTCTTTTGCTATCCACTTAATAAGCTCTTGGATTTGATGGGTTCGTAGTTCGTATAGTTGGCCTTGGGCATACATTCCTAAGGTCTCTCTTGTTTCATTACATATCCCATCAATGATATTGTACATTAGCCTTCAAGAAACAAGCATTCAACACAAAGTGAATGGCATTGTTCAAAAATCATGGTTATTGAACAATCACAAAGTGAATGGCATTGTTTCATTCTCTTGGGTGTTGAATGCTTGTTTCTTGGATGTTGAATGCTTGTCTCTCTTGTTTTTTGAAAACCCAAGAAACAAGCATTCAACACCCAAGAGAATGGCTAGCACAAATGCATTGAATCCCCTTGAAGTCACACCCTTTTCATCCCTTGAGTCTTTCCTTGGTTTGAAAAGTACCCAGCCACCAATTCATTAATAAATTTACTTAGAAAAAGGGAATGTACAGTTCTAGCCAAAGGAGATCATAGAGTTGTATGGATGAGTGGACGACATGGACTCATTGCCTGTTTTACCAAAAGAACCATACCTTAATATCAGCATCATAATTCAAAGGTAAAAACCAAACATTAGCAATGAATATGATATAATGCAATCCACCATCACGAGCACTTATTGGATGACAAATAAAAGTAAATCAAGCAAACAAAGAAATAGCAAAAACATGAACGATGGTGTAAAAAAATAAGAAAAGTTGGGAAAATATGTAAAACAAAAATTCAAAAAGAACTAAGGGCCTAAAATGGTTAGCATAGGTGCCCATCTCCCCCACGACTAAGTTGGAAGGAGGAGATCTAAAATAGTGAGTAGGGTTGTCCATCAAGAGAGGTAGCATGTGTACTGGCTCTCCTAAGCTCCTGGAAAGGTTTGGTTTGTTGCACGTTAACCAAAAGTTTCTTATCTAGGCTCTCAAGTTTGTATATTGTCATGGCCCTTGCAGGAAAAGTTGCATAAATAATATAAGGTCCTTCCCACAATGTTTGAAATTTAGTACGTTGTGGCACATGTGTGGGAATCTAGTAGAGAACCTTATCTCCTGGCTAATATTTAACTTTCCTAAATCTTAGGTCATGATGTTGTTTATTGAAGGCCTTGTGCAATTCCTTAGATGACAAGGTAGATAGTCGATTTTCATCTAGCAAGTTAAAGGTTACTAACCATTGTTTCTGTGCTAGATCAATGTCAAGGTTGAGGTCACATGTCGTGGATAATGTATGGAGCTCATTTTGAATGGGAAGCATTGGTAATTTAACGTACACTAACTCATAGGGAGAGTATACTATAGGGAATTTCTTGGGAAGGTGGCCAGCTTTGATCCAATCGGTGAAGGCATGTGTTAGCATGACCGTATGTGTTGAGTGTGGTGGTTGAGTTCAAGGAGGCTTCAAAGTTTTGATTGATACTAAGGCGTCTAAGGAATCAGCCACTTGTGATTGCAAGGGCTTGGTTGGACTATTGGTTTTAAAGAAAGGTATTTTCTTCATGTGATTGTTGGAACCAACAGTAGGTTGAGAGTTAATAGCCCTCGTGGCATTACATTGTTGCAGCTAGGTAGGGATTTCACCCTGCATAGCTGGAGCAGATGGTAGTGGAGCTATTACTAGAAGAGATGTGGCCGGATGAGAAGGATGATATGCTTGCGAAATATCACCTCTAGAAGAGGGAGACTCATAATACTCGTAGGCTTGGTAGTGAGGTTGAGGAGTGATGTGACCAGTAGAGTCACGTGGGGAGATTAGTTGCTACACGTAATATCCATAGGGGTCAAGTTGCCGATAAGGATATTGTTGCCTTGGTGGTGGCATTCCCCATGATTTTAGGTGCTACCACTATTGATATTCCTTAATCAGTTGTGGTGGAGTTCAACATGGATAATACGTTAAGGGTTGGTGGAATTGTCTTGGGTTACCTTAGGGGTAAGGTAACCTTCGGGGTGCTTGCCGTTTGTTCAATCGTGGGTTGAGTGCATACACCCTAGACTCTTGCAGATGTGAGATTATAGGGCAACATCCCTTAGGATGGTTATATTGACATATTTCACATCCACTATCATTATCTATTTCTGAATCCACAACCTCTTCAATGATGGCAACTTTGCCCTTACCCTTGCTACGTGCATGTTCAACCTCTTTCTTTTTTCTTTTCTCACTACCTTGCTCTCTAGACTCCTCTACTATTTTAAGAACAATTTGAAATCTATTGTCTAGGGAATCCCACATTTTATCTACCTTTTCCAAAACTTTTGATGTCATCTTTTGGATAGGCAAAGTTTTCCTATTCGCCATCTCTTCAAGTGGTGATCCTTCTTCATCCTCACAAAATCTTACTCCCCTCTTTCGAAAGGGAAGGATCTCGGTTATACTCTTCCACACTTTCTCTCTTCTATAGCTCACCTTATTTCTTAGCAACTTGCTCCAATAGTCTTTGAATTTGATGGGACCTAAGCTCGAATAGTCTTCCTTGGGCATAAGTCCCAAGGGTTCTTCTTGTTTCATGCCTAAGCCCATCCACGAGATGGCATAGTTGATCTCTTTGTGAATAACCATGGCCACGACAATAGTGTAATAGTGCATAATATCAGTCCATGGTAGCATCCGTTCCCACTTACTGTACACAAGTCCACTAATACCTAAGTCTAAATTACCTAGCGTCAGCATCCGTTCCCACTTACCGTACACACCCTGAACCGATGCAACCGTGGCTACCAAATGCTAATCATGACTGGGATCACCACGCGTAACGCACGTGCTCGAAGTGATCGTACTGAGGCACCTAACTAGGAGGAAAGGGTTGAGAGAATCTCTCTAGCCTAAGTGCGATGAGCAACCAATTCCTTGACTAACCGTATACATCGGGGTGTTCGACTACCATTGGGATTACCAAGCATAGATCCTGGATATGCCACTAGGTTACCAACTAGTCACACTAGATGCTCGTAATCAAGTCGTACTCATACCACATGCGATGAGCAGCCGATTCCTTGACTAACTGTACACATCTGTAGATGCTCGTAATCAATTCGTACTCATACTGCATTCTAGGAGTTTAAGGATGAGAGAGAAACAATAAATAAAATCCTATTCCATGCACTACAAGGTTTATCCAATCAATTTCATCTTTATTGCCATACACAACTTGTATTTAGGTATAATGTTGCTCGAATAAAGATCCGTTCACTATAGGACTCCTACTGCGGGAAAATGGAAAATAATCTATCTTTGGAGTGATCAAATTGCGAGAGTTTTCCTACTTCTAGACAAGGATGGGAAATAAGGGGAGTGTTGCCTCTTATTTATAGATATGGCAGTGGACTGCGATATCACGTACCCGATATCGCAGGGGACAACATGATATTGCGTACGCGATATCACATGGGATGCGATATCATAGCTCGTGTGAATCACATCTCATCATACCCCCATGACTGAATGAAAACTCGTCCTCAAGTTCCTTAAAAAATATTGGGAAGGTATGGGATTATTAAGGGGAATGGAACTAATGGGATGATATATGAACGGATCATCATTACAAGATTTGAAAAAAACTGGTGTTCACGACAACAAGGGTGAACACCTTATTACAATGACATCAGGCCTTAGTTGGCAGCTGAGAAAGAGAGAGAGAGAAAGAAGTGTTGCTGCTGCCAATGCCAATATTGCACCTTCATTGTCCATCAGTAAGCATGCCATTGATCTTGCTCCTTGCATAGCTACTTCAGTGCTGCTCCATTCCAAGTGTTTGCTCCAGATCCAATCCGTTGTTTATACGATCGCCATCTACACACACAACACAATCTTATATTAGCAAGGGTAAATGAATCATCATGTAATTGATGCCTTGCTGCAGTGAAAGGTCCATTGGCTAGGTTGTGGTATGGCTGATATGGATCTGGATATCTATTAATGATGACTATCAAAGGTGTAGGGGTTAGGAAGAAAATCAAAGATTTTGGGGCTAGGAGAAAAACCAAAAAAAAATCAGGCCCCGTACCCCCATGACTAATCGCGAACCTCCGGTAGCGTTAGAATGGAGAAAGAAAAGGAGTAAGAAAGATAGATAAAAATGGACAACTAAAACATCGATTAAGTAGATGTCAAGATGGAAATGAAAAAAATAAAATAAATTGCAAAAATGTTAGAGAAAAGAAGTTAACTAATGCACCAAATAGGAATGTCAGTGGGTCCTCCCCAAAGCAGGCTCATGCCCTTAATGCCCTAACAATCCCACATTCAAAGAATCCGTAGGCTCTGGGAATGTCATTTGGAACAAGATTTGAAGTCTTACCCACAAGCGTTTACCAAAAAGAAAAAATGCATCAACCCAAAATATATACACTAATGATACAATTGGCAATGAGGTGAACAATGGAGAGAAGGATGGAGAGAAGAAAATGGAATGGAATCCCAAGGACAAGGTGGTGTACAGCCCCTTGTGTGTTTCATGATTAATGGGACTTAGCAAATCTCATTCCAAATCCAGCCTCAAACCAACTACATCTAGTGACTTCGCATTAATGCATTTGGCCAATCCATATTCTTGAAGTAACAAGAATGCTTCCTCCAAGAGCCACCACCATTCTGATGAAATAAAGGAGAGAATGGGAAGCGAGAAGGGCCTTAGTTAGAGGAAACATTTTTGGTTCCATAACCAGTGCTTGTAGCTCAAGTTTATTTCTTCTAAGGGGTGTGCTTTGAATTCTCACTTTTTCTTTTCTTCTTTTTTATTTTTTTTTGTTTTTTGTTTTTATGCGTGAGAACCACACTATGCAAAGACTTTGTTATTTTTATTTGTCTCAGCTTCCGATAATTAGGTAACATCGGAATGGCAAGAAAAGTCGAGAAGAAAAACATCCAAGCAGCCAAGAGAATGGCCAACATAAATGCATCAAGTTCCCTTGAATTCACACCCTTTTCAATCCTTGAGTCTTTCCTTAGTTTGAGAAATGCCTAGTCACCGATTCGTTAAAGTTCTTATTATGAAGGGGACTTGTACATTTCCAAGCCAAGAGAGACCATAGAAACTGGTGGATGGATGGATGAAGTGATCTCATTGCTTGCCATATCAAAAGAAACATACCTTAGTATCAACATTGGGACTTAAAGGTAAAAATCAAACATTATCAATCAATATGAAAATAGTTCATACCATCATTCTGAACACTTATTGGGTGACAAACTTACATGGTGGATCACACGCACACACGCACACACACACAAAATGAAAAAGTATAACGATGTTGTAGAACAAAAACAAGAAAAGTTAAATAAATTTGTAAAACAAAAATATGTAAGACAAAAATTGAAAAAGAACTGAGGGCCCCATATGGTTAGCATAGGTGGCCATCTCCCCCATGACTGAGTTGTAAGGGAGAGATCTGAAATAGAGAGTGAGGTTGCCTGTTAGTGGAGGTGTAACTTGTACTAGCTGTTGGGGATTCACGGAAAGGTTTTGTTTATTGTACATTAACCAATAATCTTTTATCTAGGCTGTCGGGCTTGTATATCATCATGGCTCCAAAGGGGAAGGTTGTATGAATAATATAGGGTCCTTCCCATAGTGTTTGAAATTTTGTACGCTGAGGTATGTGCGTGGGGTTCTAGTAAAGGACCTTGTCTCTTGGTTGGTATCTAAACCTTTGGATCCTTAAGTCATGACGTTGTTTACTATGTGCCTTGTGCAACTCATTTAACGATAGTGCAACCAATCTATTCTCATCTAGCACATTCAGAGTTGCCAACCATTGTGTGCTAGGTTGAGGTCTAGGTAAAGGTCGCAAGCCATGGATAGTGTACGGAGCTCATTTTGTATGGGAAGCTTGGGTAATTTCCCGTACACTAACTCATAGGGAGAATAGCCTGTAGGAAGCTTCCAAGTAGAGTGGTATGCCCAAAGAGCATCGTTCAGTTTTGTGCTCCAGTCTCACCTAAATTTGCTAACCATTCTCATTAATATTCTGGTAATCTCCCAGTTAGTAACCTCGGCTTGGCCATTAGCTTGGGGGTGATAAGGTGTGGTCAATTTATGCTCAACCCCTAAGCGTTGCATCAATTTGCAAAAGGTTGCACCCGTAAAATGTGTTCCATTATCAGAGATGAGTGCACGTGGCACACCAAACCTATTTACGATTTGTTGTTGTACAAATTGTGCAGCCGTAGATGATGTGCAGTCTGTTACGATGGCTACTTCAGCCCATTTGGTTAAGTAATCAATAGCAACGATGATATATGCTTTTCCGTTGGACATCGGTGTGATAGACCCCATAAAATCTATTCCCCAAATATCAAAGGGTTCTAAAGGTTAAATCCATTGTTGTGGACCCTCCATGCTAGCAATCATTCCACCATCTCGTTGGCAATGTTCATAGGATTGGGTGAAATGATGGGCATCCCGGAATAGAGTTGGCCAATAATATCCTGCAAGTAGAACTTTGGTAGCCGTTCGTCTCCTAGCATAATGACCCCCACAGGGGCCCTCATGAGCATCCTGGAGAACTTTTAATTGATCGTAATCGGGCAAGCACCATTGAACCAAGCCATCAGGACAGACTTTGTAGAGTTGATCCTTGATTTCCATGAAGTACTTGGTCTTGTGAAGAAATTGTTGTTTCTTCCTAAAGTCCAACCCCTGTGGTAGTTGTTGGGAAATGAGATAAGTAAGAATACTACTATACCAATTTATTTACATGGGTTGATCATTTACTACATCGGCAAAGAGGGTTTCATCAGGAAAATGGTCAGATAAAACATATTCATCCTCTTTGTTGTCTCAATGCAACCGAGATAGGTGATCTCCAACTACATTCTTGGTGCCTTTACGATCTACTATCGTTAAATCGAACTCTTGAAGAATTACCAACCAACGTATGATACGTGGGCTAACCGTTCGCTTGTTCATAAGGAACCTAATTGCACTATGATCTGTATGGATGTATACTTTGTAGAGCAATACATAGTGCCTAAATTTGTCCAGTGCAAACACTATAGCCACTAATTCCTTTTCTGTAGTCGTGTAGTTGAGTTGTGCACCGATGATACTCTTACTGGCACGGTGGATGTAATACGGTCATTTTTGTTCATCTAATTGTGTCAGTACGACTCCTAAGGCATAATTAGATGTGTCGGTCATGATATGGAATGGCCTGGACTAGTCAGGGGCTTGTAGAATGGGAGTTTCCACAAGCCTCTATTTGAGAGTTTGGAATGCTCATTCGCATTCCCTGGTCCATTCAAATGGTGCATCTTTTTTCATTAATTCCACCAACAGCTTGGCAATTCTGGAGAAGTTCTCGATAAATCTCCTATAGTAGCCAACGTGTCCAAGGAATGATCGAACGTCTTTGACCGTTTCAAGTTGTCGGGCAATTCCTTGGATGACTTTAATTTTTTCCGAATCCACCTCTATTCCTAATTGTGAGATTTTATGCCCTAGGACAACGCCCTCTTCAACCATCAAATGGCTCTTCTGCCAGTTGAGCTTTAGGTTGGTTTCAACACATCGTTTCAATATTTGTTCTAACCGGTCGAGGGCTTGATCAAAGCTCATCCCATAAGTGGAGAATTTGTCCATAAAGACTTCTACTCCGTTACCAATTTATTTTTGAAATATGCTTAGAACTAATCATTGGAATGTGGCAAGGGGCATTGCACAAGCCAAAAGGCATTTGTTTGTATGCAAACATTCCCCAAGGACTGGTGAAAGTTATTTTGGCCTAGTCTTCTGGCGCGATTTGTATTTGGTTGTACCCACTATACCCATCCAAAAAATTGTAATAGCGATGCCCTATGATAGTGTCTAAGACTTGGTCAACAAATGGCAGTGGGAAGTGATCTTTGAATGTTGCCATATTCAATAGCCTAAAGTTAATACATACCCTCCATTTACCTCCCTTTGTTGGTACGATTACAAGAGGACTAACCCATTCGCTATCAACAATGGGATAAATGAACCCAGCCTTGAGAAGTTTCTCGATCTCCTCTTTTACTATTTGTTTTAACTTCAGGTTCAATCACCTCTGCGGCTTCTTGTGAGGCTTCATGGAGTAGTTCATGTAAATCCTATGCTGGCATATCCTAGGATCTATTCCGGTTAGTTCAGGGTATGACCAGGCAAAGGTTGTTGACCACTTATTTATCACCTTCAGCAAACTCTCTTTTTTCTTGGGGGCAAGCTGATAATTACCGATTTTCCATTTTTGAGGGTCATGTATTCCAAACCGATGGGCAACAGTTTTAAATCTAGGGGCTCTTGTTTAAACTTCTTAGGAATCTCCAACTTCCCCCAGTTAATGTTTTTAGGGTTAAGGGCTGGAAGTTGGTTACGGACCTACTCGAGTGCATCCATAATTTCAACGTAAGTACTCGTTATCCCCTCAGTCAGTTCCATGCATGTCATTGAATTATTCTCTTGGTCAGCCATCGGCCACTGGGTATTTTCTTGTCGTGTGGCTGTTGCATATAGGCACTTTTGTATATTAATATCCTGTGCACATCGATTGCATGCAGGAAAGGCTACACTTTGCATTACCCATGATTTCTGCACGCAATGACACCCTGTGTCACTATATGCTATGCATGGAACTCTCTTCCTCTCAATTTTTCCAAAAGTATTTTTCTTGTATATTTCTAGGGAAAGATTACAAATTCCTAGGTGTGCATCAATTGTATTCAGCCATGCCCTTCCCATTATGATTGGGAAATCCCCTTTGTCATTGTTTATTTGGATCACTAGGAAATCAGCTGGATATGACTAACCACCCACAATGGTAACAATGTCCTCAACTTATCCCAAAGGAATAGTGATGGACTGGTGAGCTAGCTCTAAGCGAATATTGCTCTTCTTGAGTGGAGGCAGGTTCCAGGTTTTATACAATTCTTGTGAGATTAAGTTGACTCCAAAACCTGAGTTAAGAAGAGCCTTATGTGGTTCATTTCCGGTGACTTGAAGATAAACTAGAGGCACCCTACGATTAGATAATTTCTTGGGAAGGTGGTCATCTTTAATCCAGTCGATAACGGTATGTGTTAACATAACTGTGTGCATTGGACGTGTCTTTTTGTTTGGAGGGGTTCCCAAAACCTTATTTGGTACAGCAGTGTTTAGATGTTCAACCGCTTGTGAGGGTGAGGGCTTAGTTGGATTGTTGGCTCTGAAGAAAGGTCGTTTTGGCGTAAAACTGTTAGGACCAATTGAGAATTGAGGATTGGAATCCCTCATGACATTAGGTTGTTGCGGTTGCGTGGGAAATACCCTTGGCATTGTTGTTGTGGTTGTGTGGGAAATACCCTTGGCATTGTTGGAGCAGTTGGTCGTGGAGCTATCGGCATGAGAGGTGCGGATGGCTTTGGAGGATGATATTTATGTGGGGTGTTCCTTCCCGAAGGGGAAGTCTGGTGATATTCCCAAACTAAGTAGTGATGTTGTGGGATTGCGTAACCCATAGGGTCACTTGGAGGGATCAGTTGCTAACAAGGGTACTGTTGTTTCGGCGGTGGCATTCCCCATGACTATGGGTATTTCCATTACTAATGTTGTCCGATGTGTTGTGGTGGAGTTCCACTTGGATAATACATCAAGGGCTGGTGAAACTGTATTGGGTTACCTTAGGGATAAGGTAACCTACAGGGTGTCTACCATTTGTTGAGTCTTGGGTTAAGTGCATACACCCCAGACTCCTATAAATGTGAGATGATTGGACAACATCCCTTAAGATGGTCATAGTAGCAGATCTCACATCCACCATCATCATCTGCATCCGAATCTACAACCACATCGGAGTTAGTAATTTTCCCTTTACCCTTGTTATGTACAGGGCCTAAATCTCTCCACTTTGTCTTACCTTTGTCACTACTTTGTTCTACCTTATACTCTTCTACAATTTTTAAGACAATTTTAATTTTAGAGTCTAAGGAACTCCATATGTCATCTACCTTAGCTGCTAGTTCTGTTGTGAGTTTTTGAATCGGCAAGGTTTTTCTGTTCACCAACTCTTTGATTGGTGACTCATCTTCTTCATCGCAAAATTTCACTCCCTTCTTTTGAAGAGAGGGATCACAGTTGTATTCTTTCGCACTTTCCCTTTTTCGTAGCTCACCTTCTTCTTTTGCTACTGGCTCCAACAATCGATGAACTTCATGGGCTCTAAGTTGTGATAGTCTCCCTTGGGCATAAGTCCCAAGGGTTCTCCTTGTTTTATGTCTGAGCCCATCCACGATGTGGCAAAGTTGATCCCACTGTGTGTATCCATGGCACAAGCAACGATGTAACAATGTGTAGTAGCGGGCCATGACAGCATCCAAGCATTCATGATTTCCTTGCTTCCATCCTTGGATCTTCTTACATAAATTGGACACTTTGGAGTACGTTTGATACTTATCGTTGAACAGTTCTAACATCGTACTCCACCTCCTGATGGTTTCCGATTCTAAGGACCGGTACCAGATCTCTGCTTCCTTGGTGACTATTCTGGGAAACAACTTAAGCTTCTGCCACTCATTTTCAATGTTCTGCAAGGCATAGGCATCATGGAATGCCTGTAAATGATGCTGCGGATCAACATTGTATCCCCCTTCAAATCATGGGATGTTGTTCATGTCCAAATGCCTGATCCAACTATCTTTTAAATGCCTTGATGGAATCCTAATAGCCTCCGTTATGTCAAGCATACTTTGGGTTGCGAGTAGGGGCTCATCATGATCATTTCTTTCATGATGCCTGTGATGTCTTTGTTGTTCCCTACTCTCCCTATGTCCTTGCCCTTGTCCTCTCTCTTGAATCTCACGTCGAGGTCTCTCATTTTTCTTACTTTGATCCTCTCCGTTATGCTCTTAATGATTGCGCCCAAAGGTGGAAGGAGAGGGTGAGTGATGTGAAGAAGGGGAAGAAGATGGAGAACCATTGTCATGATGATGTTTCCTACCTTCTCTTCAGCTACTTTGGCCCCGATCGTGGTGATGATCTAAGTGCCTGTCCTTGTCTTTTTTTGTTGTTCCCTCTATGAATAGCTAGTGTTCACGAGCATCAAAACCAGAGTTGTGTATTGTTGAGCGTAGGTTCTGATACCCAACCTCCTCACCATCGTTAGGAGGGGGAACATCTCTTGATAGAGAACCCATTGTAATGGGTCCATCATCTCTAGTTTCACTAAGGACGTGCGGGCCTTTGCCCTTCGACAGTGTATGTTGGCTCTCCTGCCTTGTGTCCCTCATACGTTGTGCTTCTGTGGGATGATAATCCCTTGTGTTAAGGTCTTCCATAATGTATTCGATGTATAACTCCGTCATGCCAATCTGTGCCAAGGCACGGAGAAGCATGTTAGAGACTGATCGATCTGGAGGTAACACGATGTAACCTTGCAAATCCCTCCAGCGCATCTGTTCTTCTTGGTGGAGGATAAAGGTAAAGTTTGGAATATACTCATCAAGATGAGTATATGTCACTTTGTATTGTTGAGGAACTGGCTGATTTAGGCTATGTGTTTTTGATTGCCGACTATCTTTTGTATTATCCCTAGGTGATGTGCTCTTGTGAGAAGAAGACATTGTTATTTCGGTGTCCTAATTTTACCATTATTTATTTTTTTCTATTTCATTAAACCTAAGGTTCATTAAAGCTCCTAATGATGTGAGTAATATCCTCTTATGTCCTACTTAGCGCACAAACACTTAGTCCCCGACAACGGTGCCAATGATGAGTGGTGAGGTACCCCTACACTCAACTATACGAAACGAGTGTAGCACGTGTGATCCGGTCGAACTCCACAAACTAAATGCCTACACGCCTCATGGAACACTTAAGGTTAACCATTCATTGTCTTCCCAGACTTACTTGTTGATGAGTGGCGAGGTACCCCTACACTCCACCATATGAATACGAGCGTGTACGCATGATCCGGTCGAACTCCGCAGACTAAATGCCTTAACACCACAAGAAACACTTGGGGTTAATCATTCGTTGTCTTCCCTGGCTTGCTTGTATGTGTCACGGTGTATGGTTAAGAAAGTCTGAGGTATGTGATTTTTTTGGTATTTTCGGCTTATCTCCTATGCTATCAGAGGAAAGGGTTGAGAAACTAAGCTAACTCTAACTAAAGATCTAAGTCTAAATTAACTAGCATCAGCATCCGTTCCCACTTACCGGACACACCCTGAACTATGCAACTGAGGCTTACCAAACGCTAGTCGTTACTGGGATCGCCACACGTAACGCAAGTGCTCGAAGTGGTTGTACTGAGGCACCTATTTAGCTTAAGTGTGATAAGCAGCCGATTCCTTAGCTAGCCGTACACACCCGTGGGTGCTCATAACTAAGTCGTACTTATCACACGTTCTAGCCTAGCAATGAGCAGCCGATTCCTCAACTAGCCGTACACATCAGACTACTACTGGGATTACCAAGCGCAGAATCCTGGAATACGCTACTGGGTTACCAAGCAGCCAATGCTCGTAATTGATTTGTACTCATGTGTTGCGTCAAGCAGCCAATTCCTTGACTAGCCGTACACGTCCGTAGACGCTCGTAATCAAGTCGTACTTGAACGCACTAGGAAAGCAGTAAATGAAAGCAATAAATGAAACCACGTGCTGCAAGGTTTATCCAATCAAGTTCGTCTTTATTTCCGTACACAACTTGGGTTCAGGTTACAAGCGGCTCGAATAAAGAGCCGTTCACTCTAGGACTCCTACTGCGGGCACATGGGGAAAAATTCTAACTCTAGAGTGATCAATCTGCCAGAGCTTCGCTACACTAGCCAGGATTGGGAAATGAAGGAACTGCCGCCTCTTATTTATAGATATGGTGGCGGGACGCGATATCGCGTACACGATATCGCAGGAGAAGACGCGATATCGCATGGGATGCAATATCGCGGCCCAGTGCATGTCGCGTCTTATCATACCCCCATGACTGAATGAAAACTCATCCTCGAGTTCCTTACAATGATATCAGGTAGGTATGGGATTATTAGGGGAAATGGAACTAATGGGATGACATGTGAATGGTCTTTATTACAAGACTTGATCAACTGGTGTTCATGACAACAAGGGTGAACACCTTATTACAATGACATTAGGCCACATTTGGCAGC
Source organism: Gnetum montanum (assembly GCA_015680685.1). NCBI lineage: Eukaryota > Viridiplantae > Streptophyta > Gnetopsida > Gnetales > Gnetaceae > Gnetum > Gnetum montanum. The sequence goes on along the minus strand of MNCI01000691.1, from coordinate 81,863 downwards.
TGAGTGAAAAGAGGAGAGAGAATAGAAGAGAAGAAGAGAGAAGAGTCTTGTTGCTGCCAACGCCTAGATTGCGCCTTCCGTTGTCCATCCGTAAGCGCATTATCAATTCTGCTCCTTGCATAGCGGCTTCAATGCTGCTCCACTCCAAGTGTTTGCTCCAGATCCATTCCGTTGTTGTATGATGGCCATCTGCACCCACAACACAATCATATATTAGCAAGGGTAATTGAATCATTAAGTAAATCATACCTTGCTTCGGTTTAGGTTCCTTGGCTAAGTTGTGGTATGGCTAATATGGATCTGGGAAAATGTAGATGATGACTACCGAAGGTGTAGGGGTTAGGAAGAAAAACGAAAAAATCCGGGGCTTAGGATAAAAATCGAAAAATCAGGCCCCGTACCCCCATGACTAATCGCGAACCTCCGGTAGCGTTAGAATGGAGAAAGAAAAGGAGTAGGAAAGATAGGTAAAAAGGGACAACTATGGCATCGGTGAAGGGGATGTCATGATGGAAATGAACAAAAATGTTAATTAATTGCAAAAATGTTAAGGAAAAGAAGTTAACTAATGTTCCAAATAGGAATGTCAGTGGGTCCTCCCCAAAGCAGGCTCATGCCCTTAATGCCCTGACAATCCCACATTCAAAGAGTCCGTGGGCTCTGGGAATGTCCTTTGGAACAAGAGTTAAAGTCTTAACCGTAAGAATTTACCAAAAAGAAAACAAAGCATCAACCAAAGTATATACAATGATACAACCGGCAATGAGGTGAACAATGGAGAGAAGGATGGGAAGAAGAGAAGTGGAATGGAATCCCAAGAACAAGGTGGTGTACAGCCCCTTGTGTGTTTCATGATTAATGTGACTTGGCGAATCTCATTCCAACTCTGGCCTCAAACCAACCACTTCCAGTGACTTCGCATCAATGCAGTTGGTTAAATCATCCACTTGGGTAACAAGGATGCAACTTCGAGAAGCCACCACCATTCCGACGAAACAACAGAGAGAATGGGAAGCGAGAAGGGCCTTAGTTAGAGGGAACACTTTGGTTCCATAACCAGTGCTTGCAGCCCAAATTTATTCCGTCTAAGGGGTGTGCTTTGAATCCTCACTTTTAGCTTTTTAGCTTTTTCTTTCTTTTTTTTTCTTTTTCTCTTTTTTCCAAATTTTTTTTTCTTTTGTTTTTTTTTGTTTTGTATTTTTATGCATGGGGACCACACCATGCAAAGACTTCTTTATTTTTATTGTCTCAGCTTCCGATTATTGGGTTACATCGGAACGGTAAGAAAACCCAAGAAGAAAACATCCAAGCACCCAAGTGAATGACCAACACAAGAGCACCAAGTTCCCTTGAAGTCACACCCGTTTCAAATCCTTGAGTCCTTCCTTAGTTTGAGAAATGCCCAGTCACTGGTTCGTTAAAGTTCTTATTGGAAGGGAACTGTACATTTCCAAGCCAAGGGAAACCATAGACTTGATGGATGGATGGATGAAGTGATCTCATTGCCTGCCATATCAAAAGAACATACCTTAGTATCAACAATGTAACTTAAAGGTAAAAACCAAACATTAGCAATTAATGAAAAACAGTTCATCCCATCGGCCCGAACACTTATTGGGTGACGAATTTACATGATGGATGACACACACACACACACACACAAAAAGATAGAAAAATATAACGATGTTGTAAAACAAAAACAAGAAAAGTTAAAGAAATTTGTAAAACAAAAATTAGAAAAGTTAAAGAAATTGTAAAACAAAAATGTGAAAAACAAAAACGTTGTAAAACAAAAATGTGTAAAACAAAAACTGAAAAAGAACTGAGGGCCCCATATGATTAGCATAGGTGGCCATCTCCCCCATGACTGAGTTGTGAGGGAGAGATCCGAAGTAGTGAGCGCCTATTTGAATTTCTAAGCAGTGCCCAACTTCTCCCAATTGATGATCTTAAATTCAGGGTTGGAAGTTGGCGACGCTCACGTTCCAATGTGTCTATGCCACGGTTGTTGGCATGAGTTGCCTCAGTTCGTTCCATGCATATTTGTTTGCTCTTATGAGAAGCTGTCAACCACGGGGTGTCTACTACTTCTTGTGTGGTTGCTACATACAGGCATCTTTGTTGCAGAGTTTCCTGGGCACACCTGTGACATGGAGACATTTCCTCCGTGTCATCACCCGATGAATCACTGTATGTGATGCATGGAACTATCCTCTTCTCGATCTTTCCACATATGTTTATCTTGGAGATTTCCAAGGAAAGATCGCGGATCCTAAGGCATGCATCTACTGTGCTTAGCCATGCCCTTCCCATTATAATTGGGAAGTCCCCTTCGTTGTTGTTAACATCGATCACTAGGAAATCTGCTGGGTAGGGCCAACCACACACAATGGTAATAACGTCCTCCACCAAACCCAGGGGAATGGTGATGGATTGGTCTGCCAGCTCTAGTTGGATGTTGCTCTTCTTAAGTTGGGGCAGGTTCCAGGCGTGATACATCTTTGACGAAATTAAGTTGACTCCGGAACCTGAGTCAAGAAGAGCCCGATGTGATGCATTTCCAGCGATCTGCAAATAAATAAAGGGACTCCCAAGGTCAGTTAGTTTCCTGGGAAGGTGGCCTACCTTGATCCAGTCAGTTACGGTATGTGTTAACATAACCGTATGTGTTAACACAACCGTATGTGTTACACTCCCTTGGACTGAAGGGTTCTCCGAAGCGTTAGTAGTTAGAGGCCTATACATACACCCATCCGCTTGTTGTTGCGAGAGCCTATCCGAGCTCCTAGTTCTGAAAAAGGGTCTCTTTTTTGTACAGTTATCACCAAAACTAGTGTCCAGTTGGATATTTACACTCTGGATAATTACAGATCTCGCGGCGTGACGTTGCTGTGGTTGGGTAGGCAATTCCCCTTGCATTGTTGGAGCAGGAGGTGTTATGGGAACTACTTGAGGAAAAGGTGCGGGTGGAGTTAGAGGATGGA
>MNCI01000691.1:14420-75840 GCA_015680685.1 Gnetum montanum | reverse complement strand
CGTAACTAAGTCGTACTTATCACACGTTCTAGCCTAGCAATGAGTAGCCGATTCCTCAACTAGCCGTACACATCGGACTACCACTGGGATTACCAAGCGCAGAATCCTGGAATACGCTACTGGGTTACCAAGCAGCCAATGCTCGTAATTGAGTCGTACTCATGCGTTGCGTCAAGCAGCCGATTCCTTGACTAGCCGTACACGTCCATAGACGCTCGTAATCAAGTCGTACTTGAACGCACTAGGAAAGCAGTAAATGAAAGCAATAAATGAAACCACATGCTGCAAGGTTTATCCAATCAAGTTCGTCTTTATTTCCGTACACAACTTGGGTTCAAGTTACAAGCTGCTCGAATAAAGAGCCGTTCACTCTAGGACTCCTACTGCGGGCACATGGGGAAAAATTCTAACTCTAGAGTGATCAATCTACCAGAGCTTCACTACACTAGCCAGGATTGGGAAATGAAGGAAGTGTCGCCTCTTATTTATAAATATGGCAGTGGGACGCGATATCGTGTACGCGATATCGCAGGAGAAGACGTGATATCGTGTACGTGATATCGCATGGGATGCGATATCGCGGCCCAGTGCATGTCGCGTCTCATCACTTGTAGTTATCACGGTGTATGGTTAAGTAAGCCCAAGGTATATGATTTTTATATCTTTTATGTTTTTCTCCTATGCTAACAAAGTGAAGGATTGAGAAACTAACTAACTCTAACTAATAACTAAGTCTAAATTACCTAGCATTAGCATCCGTTCCCACTTACCATACACACCCTGAACTGATGCAACTGTGATTACCAAACGCTAATTGTTACTGGGATCACCACACGTAACACACGTGCTCGAAATGGTCGTACTGAGGCACTTAACTAGGAGGAAAGGGTTGAGAGAATCTATCTAGCCTAAGTGCAATGAGCAACTGATTCCTTGACTAACCATACACATCGGGGTGTTCGACTACCACTGGGATTACCAAGCGTAGATCCTGGATACGCCACTAGGTTACCAAGTAGTCACACTAGATGCTCATAATCAAGTCGTACTCATACTGCATGCGATGAGCAGTCGATTCCTTGACTAACCATACACATCTATAGATGCTCGTAATCAAGTCATACTCATACCACATTCTAGGAGTTTAAGGGTGAGAGAGAAACAATAAATAAAATCCTATTCCATGCACTGCAAGGTTTATCCAATCAAGTTTGTATTTATTGTCATACACAACTTGTGTTCAGGTACAATGTTGCTCGAATAAAGATCCGTTCACTTTAGGACTCCTACTGCGGGCACATGGAAAATAATCTATCTCTAGAGTGATCAAACTGCCAAAGTTTCCCTACTTCTAGGTCAGGATGGGAAATAAGGGGAGTGCCGCCTCTTATTTATAGATATGGTGACGGACCACGATATCGCGTACACGATATCATAGGAAACGATGCGATATCGCAGCTTGTGTGAATTGCGTCTCATCAGTGTCTATGATGCCTACGTTGTTTCCTAGTCTCCCTTCTTCTATGTCATGACTCTCTATAGTGCCCTTGTTCCCTTTCCTTGCTATTTCATGTATGACTTCCACTTTTCCTACCTTTATCCCCATGGTCTTTTTCCTTATGACTGCATCCAGATACTGAAGGAGAGGATGAAGGTGAAGAATAAGGAGAACCGTCACCATGATGATGTCTGCTACCTTCTCTTCTACGGTCTTGGCCCCAATCATGATTGTGATCAGAATCTCCACCTTTATAATGAGTTCATGTTCCTTTTTCAGACCCTTTTTGCCCGTGGGTATAAAAACTTGGGTTTTTAATAGTGGAATGAAGGTTCTGATACACAACCCCTTGGCCAAAGTCAAGGGGAGGAACATCGTTGTGTGGGCGACTACCTGAGGTAGGTTTACCACCCCCATTTTCGCTTAAGACATGTGGGGCATCTTAGGACCACTTACCCTTCAAAGACTTATGATGTCTCTCCCATTGCAAGTCCCTTTGACGTTATGCCTCTGTGGGACGATATTCTCTTGATTCATGGTCTTGCACAATGTATTCTACATGTAAGTGTGTCATGCCAATTCGTGTAAGAGCATGAAGAAGCATGCTCAGGACTGAACAATCGAGAGGTAACACTATGTTACCCTCTAATTCTTGCCAACATAGTTGTTCATCTTGATGGAGGATAAAGGTAAAGTCTGGTATATACTCATCGGGATGAATATATACCACTCAAACTTCTTGAGGAACTAGCAAATCAATGTCATGTAGATTACATTGTCAATTGTTTCCTGTTTCAGACCTAGGTGGTGAGGCGCTTTCGTACGAATAAGGTGACATACTTGTCTGTTTAGTGTGCAATGTATTCTTGTTTATTATTTTCTCAATTAACCCTAAGGGCTCATTCCAACGATGTGAATTATTTCCTAAGTTCTAATTAGCAAACAAACAACTAAGTCCTCAGCGACGGTGCCAATGATGAGTGGCGAGGTTCCCCTACAGTCAACCATACGAATACAAGCATTTTATGCATAATTTAGTCAAATTCCAAGGACTAAGTGCTTATGCACCCTTGTGGAACAAGGATGGGTTGACTGATTATGTTTTCCCAAACTTACTTGTATGTCACGATTGTATGGTTAAGTAAGCTTGAGGTAGATGATTTTTATATCTTTTATGTTTTTATGTCCTATGCTAGTAGGGAAAATAGAGAGATAACTAAGTGACTAATTTAACTTAACTATTCATTAACTAAGCTTTAAACTAATCCTAACACCAGTATCCATTCTCACTTGTTGTACACATCCTGAACTAGCGCAACACTACTGGGATTACCAAACACTAATCGTTATTGGGTTACCAAGTGTTACACGCATGCTCGAAGTGATCCTACTTGTGTAATTTAACGATTTTCTTAATTGATCAAAATGAATTTCTATGCTAATAACATAAATGTAAGGTGCATAAAATAAATTCATAAGAAAATAAAATAAAAGAAATGCGTAAGAAAACAAATATTAAGTGCTGCAAGGATGAATCCAAAGAGCTCGTCTATATTGTCATACACAAGGTGTGCTCAGGTACACACTGCTCGAATAAAGATCTTTCCACACTTAGACCTTTTGCTATGGACACTTGGAAAATAATCTACCTTTCAAACAGACTACAACAATTTCGCTACTTGACTGCTGAAAGACTTCCCCTTCCAATTGTGCACTTGGGCACTGTATTTATAGGCTTGGGAGAAACTACTCTAATAACTAGAGTAACCACTCTAATACTTAGAATAAACCGCTAGAGTAACTACTCTAATAATTAGAATAAACCACTAGAGTAACCACTCTAATAATTATAATAAACTACTAGAGTAACTGGTCTAATAATTAGAATAAACCACTAAAGCAACAGCTAGAGTAACCACTCTAATAATTAGAATAACTACTAGATTAACCACTAGAGTAACCGCTTTCATCAGATGTCAAACTCTTGGACTGTGTTCTTCAACTCCTGTTAGTCATTCATCCATTTGGCTAGGTTCTCAACGATAGATCATTGATCTTTGAATCACCCTATGAGAACTTCAAGTTTAACATTAGTAGTCTCAAGCTTATGCTTGGTGTCCTTGTGGTTCTTAAACTTTGCCTCATATAATAGATACGAGCTAGCCACTTGTTGTTCTGATTCTAACCATGGTTGTTTGGCTATTAGTATTATCACGTTTGCATAATGAAAATTGGCCAACTCTGTGTACTCTATCATGTCCTTGTTTTGCAACTCCTTTAAGTAGATCTTTGCTTCGTTGTAGGTGTTAATCCCATCAATGATGGGTTGCCACACTTCTCTTCCTTGTTGGAGTTGCGAGAGGGCTTCATTCATTTTTTCCTTTGCCATCTGGATGTGTTTCTCATTAACTTCTTTCTGTAGGCCAACTTGGTCCCTGTAGTGATTCTTCACTTTCTCAAATTTGAGGGCTTTGTTCATCTAGGTAATGATCTTGATGGCCAGTTTCTGGTGCAAGGTGCATTCCTCCCCATTGATAGATTGTGATTTTTTGTGGCCAATTTTCTCAATTCAGTGTTTACCCTTACAAGCTACTCATATTGTTGATAAATGAATTCTTGTATTTGATCTCTCTAAGCATCAACATTTTGCAACCACTGATTATGTGCGATCAATGCTTTATTCTCTTGGCGCATCTAATTCAAGTGTTTTTGGATTAAGTGTGTTTAAGCTTCTACTACAAATTGTTTAAAGCTACTCATCACTACCTACTCCTCAACCTTCTGAAATCATTCTTGAAGCTGTTTGACAGCTTCATCCCTTATCACTACTAGGTTGAGGATTGCTTGATCTACAAGTCAGGCATGAAGTTTGGCAACCTCCATGCCCAAAAGTTGATTTTTCTCTCAAAATAATGCATTTGCCCCTTGCATTCAGCAGCTCTAACTAAGTTGTTGTGATGTTCTCTTGAAGATAAAAAATGTTTAAAGTTAGTTGTTCAATTCCTACTAGTCATTCTAACAATTTTCCATGTTCAACTATGTTTAATTTTCTGCTGACTATGTCTGTGAACGTTTGTATGTCTTGAAGTGTAGATATGTTTGGTACATATGTCAGGGATGCATTCAATGCTTCTGCAACACGATCAGCCACTACTTCTGTTGTTGTCTCCTACCTTAGGTGCTACATCACAAAGGAAGATGCCTCTTCACCTTCCTCCAACCATACCGAGAAAGTGGTGGCATTCCTAGATATTTTTGGAAATAGATGGTGTGTTACTAGAGACATCGTCACCTCTCAGGTATTGGGATTCGACCTCGAAGGCAACTGCATTCTTTGGGTAGAGAAAATGGAACCACATCTCTCCATGTGGCTAACTATTTATGCCACCTCATTAAGGTGATTTATTACTCGCTGATACACAAATGGATCTACCCCACTCATTCCTACTTGTTGCTCTTGTTCGCTCAAGAGCTTTTCTTGGATTTTTTGCAGATGCTCAATGGTTATGTGGGCCTCCGGTGTTATCTCCTAAGTGGGTGGTGGTGGCAGTAGCTCCTCTAATTGAGTCATTACTAACATCTTCTCTTTCATGATCTTAGACCATGAGGCCAAAGGAGTATGCCTGAGTATGTCATTAGAGTAGTGAACAATGCTTGCCCTCCTACAAAGTTTTCTGATGAAACATAGAAAGGGCAGGGTCTTCCATCTAGATTTGTTTTCTTTGAAATGCTTCTCAATCCTTGAGTATAGCAATTTTGGAAGGTTAACAGGGAACTTCCCGCTTAGAGTGGCGCATGCACCAGTAGAGAAAGCAGTCACCTTGCTTAGCTTCACCATTGGATTAAGGTGATAGGCCACAATTTTAAAGTAAATCCCCTCTGCCGATGTGAGCACACCATACTCCTTATGGTCCACCCCATAGCAACACTGGATCCACTCCTTCTTGGCCTTAGGATCACCTTACATGGATAATTCTACTAGCTATGTTCCAGTGTGAGGCAACCCAAGTGCCTATGCAACAACTTATGCCAAATAGAACACTTGAATATCCTTAAACTTGACTGTGATCCTGGCCTTCAATTGTTCCAGAAGAGATATGTTTCTCCCATGTACCACTCCCCACTAGATGTGATGATTGGCCACATGGGAGAGGTTCGTAGTTGAACCTTGACATCCTTTAGATCTTTTTCAAGGAATGGCTTGAAGTTAATCTCTTGAAGGATTGATCATTGGATCTCTTGGGATTTAATGGTATTAAGGCAAGCTTGAGTCAAAGTGACCTCAAACCTTTGCATGGGACTAGGCATTTCTCCTCTTTATGATCGTTTGGTCAGCACTTCTTCCTCTAGAATCTATCGAATAGATACCACTTTGGGTGTCTCACAAAGAGGTCCTATTACATGGGTTGCCTCTGGTAGTTCTTAGCCTTATTCTTGTTGGCCCCTTCTAGCCCTAGGCCACTTCTCCCATGGTTGCAAGGGTTCTCCTTCCTAAGAACATTTTTTTAGTGTCATTTATAATCACAATAAGACCATGGATTAGCAATCATTGTGTAACCTTAAAACAATTAGGATACCTTATCTCTTAAGGATTGTTACACTTGGCTAAGTTGTGATTATGGATGATTTAATTGATCCAATTATTATTGATTTATGTATTTTCATTAATACATCATCCTCAAGGTTGTTGGAAGGGTTAATTTGTGAAAAAGTTGATGTTATATGTGGTTAAGGTTATTAACCCTTGGGGGAGTTAGGAAAATTTCCAAAAAAATTTCATTGATTTTTCATCAAAAATCTTAAGGTTTACAGTCCCCACAATAAAGATCTTACCTCTGGTAAGCATAAGATTGAAAAATGAAGTGATTTGAACAAATAATTGGAAAGGTATGAGCTTTAGAACGTTTTGGGCTCTAAAAATTTTCAAAAACTCCCCTTGTGTTATGAGAAAATGGCAAAAAATTACAAAGTGTCCAACGGTATGTATAGGGTTTATGCTTTGTGTCGATGAGGCCTAGTCAACTATGCCTCGTCGACTAGGGTGGACGCATCAATGGGACTTTAATGATGCAATCATTAACCACTGTACTCAAACTTTGACCTTAGTCAAACTTGCAAAATATGAAGAGTTTTTGAGTGAAATTGATGTTAAATGAAAGCTTAAAAGACCAACATAGTATGAAAACATGAAAAGAGGGCGTTGAAGTTCATAAATTTGGAAAAATGAAGAAAAATTGATGTAGTGGATGAATGAAATGAAAGATTAAGGAGCACTGAGTTATTTACTCAATGGAAAATGTTAAAGATAGGATTGTAGTGATGTCAAAGGTAAGGATCCTTAACTAATCAAGCCAAGAGCTATGCAAGTGGGTCCTCCCTATAACAAGGTCATGCCCTTTTTTCCCTTGCATAATCTCAACTAAGGAATCCATAGGCCCCATAGCCAATTTAATGATCATGACAAGTTAAGGACCAACCCAAAAAAATCTACTCAAGATTCCCAACACATCAGACTAAGACATAGAGCATAACATAGAACATGGTAGTGAGGTGAATTATGGTAGCATGGATGGATGATAGAGAAGGTGGAATGTAGTTCCAAATTGAGGTCATAAGAATTCCCTTGTGGAATTTATGGTTAAAATGACCCGAGAAGTTCCATCCTCAATCCATACCAAGACCAACCACTTTTAGTGACTTTGCATTGCCAATCTAAGACTGATCCACTCACTTCAGATACAAGAATTCTTCCACAAAACAACCACCATTCCACGAAGAGAAGAAAAGAGAAGTAGGAAGTGAGAGAGAGAGAGGGCCTTAGTTAGAGGGGACCTTCAGGCATAAGTGCATGTCATTCAAGTCTCATAACCAATGCTTGTAGCCCTTTTATTTATCCAAGGGGTATGCTTTCAATTTCCATTATTTTTTTTAAAATGGGAACCACACCATGCAAGGACTTATTCTTGTTGAAGGGGTGTGCTTTGAATTTTCATTGTTTTTTTTTTAACTTTTTTTTTTAAATGGGAACCACACCATGCAATGACATTATTTTGACTTCCTTCAATGGATGGTTTAGCATGGCAAGAAGTCTATGAAAAACACTTAAGCACTCAAGCAAGTAGAAGAGTACAAAGAGTAATGAGTCCCCTTGAAGTCACACTTTTACAAGCCTTTGAATCCTTCCTAATTCCAGAACTACCAAGGTCACCAATTGATTAAAAGTTTCTTTAATGGAAGGGACCTCAAATTCCTAGAACAAGGAAACCCATAGAGTTCATTAGATGGGTGGATGATGTGGACTCACTACCTGTTTCATGAAAAATAAACCATGTCAAATTCATCAAATATCAAAACTCAAAAATAGAAACTAGACATCAATAATCACACATTAAGCACAAACCATCATTAGTAAACAACAACAGTGACACTGTGTCCTGTGATAATAAAGCACTCTTTATTAGAAAAAATAAGAAAATATCACACTTAAATAAAAATAAAGCAAAATAAAATAAAATATATAAGAAAGTGTAAAATAATTAAGATGTTTCAAAGGTACTAAAGATGGTGTAAAATTAGAAAAATTAGAAAACTCCAAAAATGTAAAAAACAAAAAGTAGAAAAATTTGATGGTTAGCACAAATGGCCATCTCCCCCATGACTGATTTGTAAGGAGGAGATCCAAAAGATAGAACATGGTTGTCAATCTGCTAAGGTGACATTTACACTAGCCTATCTAGGTTCGAGGAAAGGCTTGACTTGTTGAATGTTGACCAATTGCATTTTATTTGGGCTATCAGGTTTGTAGATCAACATGCCCCCAAAGGAAAAGGTTTGATCAATTATATAAGGCCCCTCCCACAATGTTTGAAATTTTATCTTTTCAGGTACATGTGTGGGATTTCAGTAGAGAACCTTATCTCCTAGTTGAAGTTTTACTTTCCTGATTCTAAGGCCATGACATTGCTTGCTAAATGCCTTGTTTACCTCATTCAAGGATAGGGCCACTAATCAATTTTTCTCTAATACATTTAGATTGATCAATCTTTCCTTCTGTGCCAAACTTAGGCCAAGGTTTAGATCATAGGCCGTTAAGAGTGTATGGAGCTCAGATTGAATCAAGAGCATTGAAAGTTTTCCGTATACTAACTCATAGGGAAAATAGCCAATAGGAAGTTTCCAAGTTGAACAATAAGCCTAGAAAGCATCATTAAGCTTTATACTCCAATCCTTCCTATATTTACTAATGGTCTGTGTTAGTATTTTCATAATCTCCTGATTAATTACCTTTGCTTGACCATTAACTAGGGGGTGGTAAGGTGTTGTTAATTTATGTTCTACCCCCAAGCGTTGCATTAATTTTCTAAATGTGGCACCTGTGAAATGAGTTCCATAATCAAAAATTAGTGAATGTGGCACCCCAAACCTATTCACAATATTTTGTTGTATAAATTTGGCAGCAATGGATGATGTACAATCAGTAATGACTGTCGCATTTACCCATTTTGTGTAGTAGCCAATTGCTACTATAATAGATGCCTTTCCATTGGACATGGATGTGATGGGACCCATAAAGTCAATGCCCCATATGTTGAAAGGTTCCAATGGTTGAATCCACTGTTGAGGACCTTCCATGCAAGCGGTCATCCCCCCATCATGTTGACAATGTTCACAAGACTTGACTAACTAGTGGGAATCCCTAAAGATTATAAGCCAATAGTATCCTACCATTAGGATTTTTATGGTTGTGTGTCTCCCTGCATAATGGCCTCCACAAGGCTCTTCGTGAGCATCCTAGAGAATGCGTAGTCGATCTTTGTCAAGGATACAATAGTAGATTAGGCCATCGACACACACCTTATAAAGGCGTTTGTTGATTTTCATGAAGTATTTATCTTGATGAAGAAATTTTTTCTTTTTTGTAAAATCCAAGACTTGTGGCATCTCTTGAGTGAGAAGATATGTGAGGATGCCATTATATCATATTTCGTTTTTAGGTGTTTGTTCACTTATTACTCCATTTAAGACAAGTTCATCTAGAAATTGATTAGAGAGTAGGCTTTCTTCCTCTTTATTATCCCATCTTAAGTGAGAAAGGTTGTCAACAACCACATTCTCGGTTCCTTTTCGATCTACCATAATGAGATCAAACTCCTACAAGATCACAAACCATTGTATGACACAAGCACTCACTGTCAGCTTATTCATGAGGAACTGGATTGCACTATGATCCATATGCACAAATACTTTGTAACCAAGCGCATAGTGCCTAAAATTTTTTAGCGCATACATCATTGCCGTTAGTTCTTTCTCCATGGTGGTGTAATTTAATTGTGCTCCCACAATGCTTTGACTCATACAGTGGATGTAATATGGATGTTTCTTATCATCCATCTATGTAAGTACTACTACCAAAGCATAGTTAGATGCATATGTCATGATATGGAAGGGTCTGAACCAATCTGGTGCTTGTAGGATTGGTGTTTCTATGAGTTTCTCCTTTAATTGTTAGAATGCATGTTTACATTCCTTAGTCCAAATGAAAGGTGTATCTTTCTTTGTAAGATCTACCAACGGCTTTGCGATCTTAGAGAAATTCTCAATAAATTGTTGGTAGTAGCTAGTGTGTCCAAGGAATGATCAGACATCTTTAACGGCCTCTGGTTGACATGTTATTGCTTGGATGACCCTTATCTTTTCTGGGTCTACCTCAATCCCTTTCTGCAAAATTCTGTGCCCTAGCACAATGCCATCTTGGACCATGAGATGGCTCTTTTGCTAGTTGAGCCATAGGTTTTTCTCTACACATCTCTTCAGTGCTTACTCAAGTCAATCCAAGGCTTGCTCAAAGGTAGCTCCATAGGTGGAAAATTCATCCATGAAGACTTTAACACCGCTACCAATCTATTGTTTAAAGATAGTAAGTACTAAGCATTGAAAGGTTGCAGAAGCATTGCATAGACCAAATGGCATCTTACCATATGTAAAAGTCTCCCAGGGACTCATGAATGTTGTCTTGGCCTGGTCTTCTGGCACAATTTGGATTTGGTTATTTCCACTATAGCCATCCAAGAAACTATAATAACAATGCCTAGATATAGTTTCTAATACTTGATCTACAAATGGCAAAGGAAAGTTGATGGGACGCGATATACGCGATATCGTGACCATCGCGATATACGCGATATCGTGACCATCGCGATATCGCATCGTCCCCCGCGATATCGCGGTGCACCGTCATATCTAGAAATAAGAGGCAGCTCTCCCTTGTTTTCCATCCTAGGCTTAGACTATAGTGAAACTCTAGCAGTTTTCCCTCTCCAAAGATAGAATATTTTCCATGTGCCCACAATAGGAACTCTAAAGTGAACGGATCTTTATTCTAGCAGACATTGTACCTAAACACAAGGTTTTGTACGGAAATAAAGACGAACTTCCTGGATAAACCTTGTAGTGTATGGAATAGGCTAAATAGGAATTTTATTTATTGCTATTTACTATTTAAGATTTACATTCTTTATTAGTATTAAATCTTTCTCAACCCTTCTCTCCTAGTTAAGTGCCTTAGTATGACCGCTTCGAGCACGTGCGTTACGCGTGGTGATCCCAACAACGACTAGTGTTTGGTAACCACGGTTGCATTGGTTCAGGGTGTGAACGGTAAGTGGGAATGGATGCTGACGCTAGGTTAATTAACACTTAGTTAGTTAGTTAAAGTTAGTTAATTAGTCTCTTCAACCCTTCACCTCAATAGCATAGGAGATAAAACAGAAAAGCTATAAAAATCATATACCTCAAACTTACTTAACCATACACCGTGAAAAATACAAGTAAGCAACCACACAAGTAGTAGACACCCCGTGGTTGACAGCTAGTCGAAAGAGCAGACCAACATGCATGGAACATACTGGGGGAACAACTCATGCCAACAATGAAGGTATAGACACATTAGAATATGAGCGTCGCCAACTTCCACCCCTTAATCTAAGAACATCAATCGGGAGAAGTTGGGCACTTTTAAGAAATTCAAATAGACGTTCATTATTTTGGATCTCTTCCTTTCTATTTAGTCATGGGGGAGATGGCCACCTATGCTAATCATTGAAGGCCCTCAGTTCTTTTTAGTTTTTGTTTTACACTTTTTTTTGTTTTACACATTTTTGTTTTACATGTTTTTGTTTTACACGTTTTTGTTTTACACATTTTTGTTTTACAAGTTTTTTTCTTACACATTTTTTTGTGCATATTTTTGTTTTACACATTTCTTTAACTTTTCTCATTTTTGTTTTACAACATCATTATACTTTTTCATTTTTATGTGTGAGTGCGTGTGTGATCCACCTTGTTAGTTTGTCACCAATAAGTGTTCTGGATGATGGTATGAACTGTTTTCATATTGATTGCTAATGTTTGCTTTTTACCTTTAAGTCATGATGTTGATACTAAGGTATGTTCTTTTGATATGGTAGGCAATGAATCCACTTCATCCATTCATCCACCAGTTTCTATGGTCTCTCTGGGCTTGGAAATGTATAGTCCCTTTCTAATAAGAACTTTAACGAATCGGTGACTGGGTATTTCTCAAACTAAGGAAGGACTCAAGGATTGAAAAGGGTGTGACTTCAAAGGAACTTGGTGTATTCGTGTTGGCCATTCTCTTGGGTGCTTGGATGTTTTCTTCTAGAGTTTTCTTACTATTCTGACATTACCTAATTATCGGAAGTTGAACAAATAAAAATAAGAAGTCTTTGCATGGTGTGGTTCTCACACATAAAAACACAAAACACAAAAATAAAAAAAGAGAGAGAAGAGAGAGAAAAGAAAGAAAAGTGAGAATTCAAAGCACACCCCTTAGAAAAAATAATCTCTTAGGCTACAAGCACTGGTTATGGAACAAAAATAAAAAACGTTCCCTCTAACTAAGGCCCTTCTCGCTTCCCATTCTCTCCTCATTTGTTTCGTCGAAATGGTGGTGGCTCTTGGGTGAAGGCATTCTTGTTACTTCAAGAGGATGGATTAGCCAAATGCATTGATGCAAAGTCACTAGATGTGGTTGGTTTAAGGTTGGAGTTGGAATGAGATTTGCTAAGTCACATTAATCATGAAACACACAAGGGGCTGTACACCACCTTGTTCTTGGGATTCCATTCCATCCTCTTCTCTCCATCCTTCTCTCCATTATTCACCTCATTGCTGATTGTATCATTAGTGTATATTTTGGTGGATACATTGTTTTCTTTTTGGTAAATTCTTGGGTTAATACTTTAACTCTTGTTCCAAATGACATTCCTAAGAGCCTACAGACTCTTTGAATGTGGGTTTGTTAGGGCATTAAGGGCATGCACCTGCTTTGGGAAGGACCCATTGACACTCTTATTTGGTGCACCAATTAAATTATTTCCCTTAACATTTTTGCAATTAATTTTATTTTGTTCATTTCCATCTTGACATCCATTTCATCGACGTTATAGTTGTCCCTTTTATACATCTTCCTTGTTCTTTTCCAGAGGTTCGCGATTGATCATGGGGGTACGGGGCCCAATTTTTTCAATTTTCTCCTAACCCCTACACCTTCGGTAGTCATGAATATTATATCTTCAGACCCGCAATCAGCCATACCACAACTCAGCCAATGGACCTTTCACCGCAGCAAGGTATCAACTACATTGAAATTCATTTATCCTTGCTAATATAAGATTGTGTTATGTGTGCAGATGGCAATCATACAACAATGGAGGGGATATAGAAGGAACATTTGGAATGGAGAAGCGCTGAAAGCAGCCATGCAAGGAGAAAGATCGATGGTGCACTTACCGATGGACAACGAAAGGAGCAATCTTGGTGTTGGCAGTAGTAACACTTCTTTCTCTCTCTTTCTCAACTGCCAAATAAGGCCTGATGTCAAATGTAATAAGGAGTTCACTCTTGTTGTCTTGAACACCAGTTTTGTTATGTCTTTTAATGATGATCCGTTCACATGTCATCCCATTAGTTCCATTTGAGTCAATAATCTCATACCTTCCTGATATTATTGTAAGGAACTCGAGGACAAGTTTTCATTTAGTCATGGGGATACGTGATATCGCGTCCCATGCGATATCGCATCCATCGTGATATCGCATGTGTGATATCGTGTTGTCCCCCGCGATATCGCGTACGCAATATCGCGGTGCACCGTCATATCTATAAATAAGAGGCATCTCTCCCTTGTTTTCCACCCTAGACCTAGACCGTAGTAAAACTATGGCATTTTTCTCTCTCCAAAGATAGAATATTTTCCATGTGCCCACAGTAGAAACTCCAAAGTGAACAGATCTTTATTCAAGCAGACATTGTACTTGAACACAAGTTTGTGTACGGCAATAAAGATCAACTTCTTGGATAAACCTTACAGTGCATGGAATAGGCTAAATAGGACTTTTATTTATTGTTATTTACTGTTTACCATTTACATGCTTTATTAGTATTAGATCTTTCTCAACCCTTCTCTCCTAGTTAAGTGCCTCAGTACGACTAATTCAAGCATGTGTGTCATGCGTGGTGATCCCAGCAACAACTAGTGTTTGGTAACCATGGTTACATTGGTTCAGGGTGTGAACGGTAAGTGGGAACGGATGCTAACGCTAGGTTAATTAACACTTAGTTAGTTAGTTAAAGTTAGTTAATTAGTCTCTTCAACCCTTCACCGCAATAGCATAGGAGATAAAAAAGAAAAGCTATAAAAATCATATGCCTCAGACTTACTTAACCATACACTGTGACAAATACAAGTAAGTTTGGGAAGACAACGAATAATTAACCTTAAGTGTTCCATGAGGCGTGTAGGCACTTAGTCTACAGAGTTCGACTGGATCGTGCGTGTTACGCTCGTATTCATATGGTTGAGTGTAGGGGTGCCTCGCCACTCATCAAAAGTGATCTTTAAATGTTGCCATATTCAATAGCCTGAAGTTGATGCAAACTCATCATTTGTCATCCTTCTTTAGTACAATTACAAGTGGACTAACCCACTCATTATCTGCAATTGGATAGATTAACCCTGCCTTGAGGAGTTACTCTATCTCCTCCTTGACAATTTGCTTCAATTTAGGGTTTAGCCACCTTTGTGGCTACCTTCTATGCTTCATGGCCAAGTCAGTGTAAATAAGATCCTGGCATATCCTTGGATCAATTCCTTTTAGCTTTGGATATGACCAAGCAAAGGCTATTGACCATTTATTCACCACTTTTAATAACTTTTTTTTGTTCAGGAGCAAGTTTGGCATTAATTATGACTAGTTTACCATTCTTTTAAAATGCATACTCAATTCCAACCAATAAATTTTTTAGCTCTAAGGGCTCCTACTTGAAGTGATTAGGGATTTCCAACTCTCCCCAATAGGTATTATCATCTTCATCAAAGTGTTGGGAATGAACTTACTCAATTTTGTCCATCCCTTCAACACATGCACATGTTAAGCTCTCAGTTGGTTCCATGCATAGTGTGTTGCTATCTAAATCAACTATCAGCCACTAGGTGCCCTCTTGCTTTGGGGTTGCTACGTACAGACACTTTTGAATATTGATCTCTTGCGCACACTAATTTCATGCCTTAATGTTTGTACTCTTGATTGACCAAATTTTTACACACAATTACACCCGTTATCACTATACACGATGCATGGAATACACTTCTTCTTAATTTTTCCTAGCTCATTTTTCTTAGATATTTCTAAAGATAAGTCTCTTATACCCATTCTTGCGTAGACCGTGCTTAACCAAGCTCTTTCCATGATGATGGGGAAGTCATTTTTGCAGTTGTTCACATTGATTACTAGAAAATCACCAGGATAGGACCATCCATAAACCGTGGTTACAATGTCCTCTACTAATCCCAGAGGGACAGTAATCCACTAATATACTAATTCTATACAAATGTTGCTCTTCTTAAGAGGTCACAGGTTCTAGGCCTTGTTCATGTCATGAGAGATGAGGTTGACTTCAGAACCAGAGTCAACAAGAGCCTTGCATGGCTCTTGTCTAGCAAACTGTAGATAGCTAAGTGGACTTCTTGGATCAGATCTTTTTATAGGAAGATTGCCAGCCTTAATCCCATCAAAAACAACATGAGTTAGAATTACAGTGCAGATCCTAAGTAGCACTTATTTTGAAAGGCACTCAAAGGTATTTGATGCAAAGGATGAGGGTGCTAAAGATGTAAGATGATTAGCCAGAGTAGGTTGTGAGGCCTGGAGAGGACTACTGGACTAAAAGAAAGATCTTTTCCTTGATCAATTATTCGGACCACTTGGTTGAAAAACTGGTTGTGAGTGTACAACCCTTGTAGCATTTCATCGTTGCAATTATGGAGGAATCTCACCCTGCAGAGATGAAGGAAAAGGTAACTAGGTTGAAGGTTGAGGTGAATGTGTAGAGGAAAGTAGAGGATGATAAGGATAGGATATGGGTTCTTCCCTCGAGTAGATGGTGAATGTGTTTGGTGGTACTTTGGAGGGTAATAGTGATGCTGGAATGATGCATGACTTGCATAACTTCTACGGGAGATAGGTTGTAGAACATAATACCCGTATGGATTTGGTTGCCTATAAGGGTACTACTTCCTTGGTCATGGCATTCGCCAAGATTGTGGTTGATACCACTATTGGTATTGTTCGTATGCTTGTGGAGGACTTCCGCTTGGGTAGTAAGCTTATTGTTGCTAGTGGAACTATCTTGGACTGCCTTGAGGGTAAGGCAATCATCTTGGAGCTTGCCTACATGCTAAGCAAGGATTCAATGTGTACACTCTAGACTCTTGTAAGTGTGACACTATAGGGAAACATCCCTTTGGATATGCGTATTGGCAAATGTCACATTTAGTTTCGTCATCAAAGTCAAACTCCACAACTTCTTCTACTACAGCAGCTTTTCCCTTACCTCTTTAGTATGCACCTTCAACTTCTTTTCACCTCCTACAATTACGATCACTATTTTTCTCTTTGGATTCTTCAGTAATCTTTGAAGCAGTTTGAAATTTTTCATCCAAAGAGTCCCATAATTTGTCAACCTTGGCCAAAATATCAAAAATAGACTTTTGAATGGGCAATGTCTTCATTTTCACCACTTCATCATGTGGTGATTCCTCCTTGTCACAAAATTGAACCTCTCATTTTCTGATGAAAGGATCCCTATTATACTATTTAGCACTTTCCCTTTTTCGTAGCTCATCTTCCTACTTAATTAGCCTTTGGATTTGATGACCTCTCATTTCAAAAAAACCTTTCTTAGGCATACACCCCAAGAGTTCTTCTAGTTTCTGCTCGAAGCCCATCTATGATGTGGCGAAGTTGTTCCCTCTGAGAGTAACCATGGCCAGGGCATCAATGTAGGAGTGAATAGTGTCATCCCATGGCGACATCCAAGGGTTCATGTGCTTCCTGTTTCTAGCCTTGGATTTTCCCTCTTAGATTAAACACTCTAGAGTACATCTGATATTTGTCATTGAATAGTTTCAACATGGTACTCCATCTGTGGATAGATTTCAGCTCTAAAGACTAGTACCAACTTTCAACTTCTTTGATGAGTGTCCTTGGAAAAAGCTTGAGTTTCTACCACTTGTTTTCTATGTTCTGTAAGGCATAGGCATCTTGAAAATCTTATAGATGTGTTTGTGAATTAGAGTTTTATTTCCCTTCAAACCTCAAGATATTGTTCATGTCTAGGCACTTGATTTGACTATCCTTCATATGCTTGGTTGGGATTTTCACTACCTTCACAATGTTGAACATACTTTGAGTTGCTAATAGAGTTTCATCATCATCGATGCGTCTATGATGCCAATGATGGTTTTGGCCACCCCTTCGATTTTGATGGCCTTCATGGTCATTACTATTTCGTTGATCACCTTCATCACGGTTGTTTCAACGGTGGCTTCCATGAGAACTATTACATGAAGAGGAATGTTTAGAATCAAATGAAGAGGAAGAAGAGGAAGGTGGACCACCATTGCCACCATAGTGTCCACCACCACCCTTATGCTTGTTACAATCACCATCCTTAGATCCCTTGTTGTTGCAATGTTTACGTGAGTCCCTACCTTTGCTATCACTCTTTTTTAACCCAATTTATGAATAGTGGATTGTAGGGTCAAGTTCACATCCTTGCCATTAGTAGCAGGGGGTGGAGAATATTTATGTTGAGAACCTTCAGTAGGAAGATCCTCACTATCATCTTGATTTAGTAGGAACAAGGTATTGGTGTAATGTTTTCCCTTGTACCTTCATGAAGCTTCTCTTAACATTGGTCTCATTTATGTTGTGTTTCAGTGGGACAATAGTTTCGAGTGTCATATCCATCCACAATGTATTCTTCATGAAGATTTGCTATGCCTAACTTCTTAAGGGTTTTGAATAGCATCTTGGGCATAGATTGATCAAGGGGCAAGACGACCTTGCCCTACATATCACACCATCATAGTATTTCATCCAGATGTAGGATGAAGGTGAAGTTTAGCACAAACTCATCTAGATGAGTGTATATCACCTTGCATGCTTGTGGGACCGGTGGATTGGTATCCTCGTGCTTGCGAGAAGAAGAAGACATTTTGCAAAATAAAATAAAATTATCAGTGTGCTTTTATAATTATATGTATAGGGGGAATGATATTAACCTTAAGGTTCATACAACAGTATTAATGGTATTGACATAGACCTAAATAATGCAGATTCCACAAACAAAGTTCTTAGCAACGGCACCAATGATGAGCAATGAGGTACCCCTATGCCCAACCACATGAATCACAGGTGTTCATGCACAATCTAGTCAAATTTCATGGACTTTATCATTTCCAGTGCACTAGCCCTTTAGGAAGTGAATCTAGCCTTAAGGTCAATCGTTGTCTTCCCAACTACACTTCTGACGTTTGTTGGTATAGTTAAGTGTGTCTGAGACATTTGATTTTTATCATTTTTATGTTTTATAGTTGGGTTCTTGAAATGTAGATAAAACAAATTTGACTAACGAATCTAAATTAACTAATTAACTAATCATTCAACTAATCCTAACATAAGTATCCATTCCCACTTTCCATACATGTCCTAAAAACACATATCAGCTACTAGGCGACCAAGTGTTGCACTATTGGGCAAACCAAGCAATAACACTACTGCGATTACTAAGCCAATACGTGTTATGCTTGAAGCGGTCATACTTATATGCGTAATCTATTTGGCTTAATTGCTTCATTAACATAATAACCAAAAAATAATTAATAACTAATTGAAAAAATTTAATAAATAACTAAAAGAATTAAATGCATAAATGAAATAGCTAATCTATCCAAAGTGCTACAAGGTTTATTAGAAAGTTCTTCTTTATTGCACACACACTATCATGTTCAAGTACAATAATACTCAAATAAAGCTCTGTACACTTAATGACTCCTACTACAAGCACTCGGAGGAAAAATTCTAACTTTCAAATATATAAAATGCAAGAGTTCCACTACAACTACAATCTTTACTTTCCATAAATGCAGCTGCACACATGTATTTATAGCCAACTACAGATACTATGTCAATAGGGGTACGTCAATGCATGATATGATGTGTCAACTAGGCCTCGTAGATGAGGCCTAGATGACGAGGCCGCGTTGACAAGGTCTCGTCAACACAGCCGATAGAACGCGACTCATGAATGGTCCATTTTTAATCTCTTCTCAAACTTTGAAATTGTCTAGATGTGATGGAGGATTCCTTGATATTCATAGAATACTTATCTTTTTTATTCATTGGATTGCCTTTTATTGATTTATGTAATTAAACTAAAATCGAAGTTCTATTACAATTAAAGACACAAAGGATCTATTGGACAAATATTACATTTGTTTCATGAAAGTTAAATATTAAATCAACAAAGTGACCAATTAATATGGGATGCAACAAGAAAGATCATATAGACATGTTGTTGCAATATAATATTTTTGTATCAAATGTTAATTTTGAGGATGGGCAACTAGAAAAACGTGATGCTTATCCTCAAGATCTCTTGACCCATCTAGCCTACATGTGCATTTTGCTCTAGGAAGTTGCATCTATATTATACTTTTTATCTTAAGATGGTTTAAACATAAACAAAGCTTGCATGATTGAGTTTACCTAGTTATCTCTTACGTATTCCAAATAAAACTTTTTCTTATCTTTTACATTTAATCGTAACTTTGGTAGAACCTGTTGTTGAACCAACTTTCAAATATGCTTTGGATTACTTCGTAACTCCTCCAATAAGATATCTCAAGTCTTCAACCATTGTATCCCTTGGAAATACCATCCCTGTTTTTTTGTCTTTGAGAACTAATCTAGAAAATTTGATCTATTCTAGTTTTTAAGTATAAGTAATAAATTGAATAATAGCTTTTTTTCTAGAGGAAGTAGATTACACTATATTAGAAGCAAAATGTAGGGTTTTTGTACTTCCACCTTTAATTCATAAAGTAAAAATATTTTCTATACTCTTTCAATGACCTTTCAAGTTTTAGCACTAAGACCTAGTCCCCAAAATATGCATCCATATAACACAATAGGATAAATGGCCACATGAAAAATTTATGTTCTAACATTCCAAGCCTAAATTCCTAGTGCCTTACATTTAGTTGGAACTAAATTTAGCATCTCAAAATGCCAAGCTCATAAGCCTACATGTAAATGTTTCGAAGTATATGTATTGTGCATCTGCAGTGGTTGAAGTGTATCTATGTGTTAGAGAGAGCATTATGTAATATATTCTTGTTCAAGGTTTATGAATAATTTTAGATTGTTATGAAGGTTGTCAATGGACATTGAGATGCCATGAAACTACATAAATTCAATGAAATTGGCAAAGGGTTTAGATATCTTTCGTTTCATTTATGAGTTTTACGTACTCTTAACATTTATATGATTAGTTTAGGTACTTTTTCCATTTATGACAAAGTAATAGTTTGTATACCATTAAAATGTTGTCATTTCTATTATGAGTAATAGCCCAATTTTTACACCAATTTTGATTTTAGGTTGGTTTAGAATTTTTTCCTCATTGTGAATCAACCCTTCTATTTTACCTGTGTAGTTTTATATTACTAGACAAAGATCATTATTTGGACCGATGGCTAGGTGCTTATTTCCTAAGTTCTAAGTCCTAGGTTCAAGCCTAAGCTCAAAAGAGGTTAAGCTTCTGGTCATCCGCAGACCCTCTTAAGACTCCACCTTAGCAAAATAAGCATTGAGCCTTTGAGTGGGTGGGACCAACATTAATGATAGTCATATTAAGTGGGTAAGACCAAGGTTAATGATGATCATGCTAAGTTAATAACTATAATTAAATACTACTATGGTCTACCAAAGAATACTATAGTCATTCTCCTTTTAAATTCATCAATTTTGTTATAGTCTTGATTAGTTAAATGTAAATTTTGTGATAGTCTTGACCAGTTAAATGTACACCTTGGTTGTGTTCACACGATTTGCATCCTTCCGTGTTGAATTCAAAGCCTAGCACCAATTGCCCATATATCAACCTAGAAGCATGTTCAAGCTCTAGTCAAGCAATCTAGATACCTTCTATAACGTGATCCATGGGTTCTTGTGTTAAAGTCGATGCAGTGCAACCGACGTATTTTTTAAAATATTGCAAATCAGCGTGGTCCCAGTGGCGACAAGAGACTTGAATAATAGGTAGTCCATTTATTTGATATTTCACCCACTTCACGTACGGCAACGACCTGTGTTCGTTGGTTTATTTGTTCATTATTTTATACACCTGCAAAGAGACCGACCATGTATCTGTTCAAAGAATCAACTTCTCATGAACACATCGCTCAAAATTGTTGAATGAAAACACCTCTGGAAATGTCTCATTATCAATCAAACAATCAATACAAAGGCAATTACTACATGGTCCTGCAGTCCCTGTGACTTTTCCACAGTCAAGCTACCTACTTGCCCATGCGTGGAAAAGAGTTGTATTGATTTGATTTCTAATGAAACATATCGTCTCTACTGTCTCTCTCTCTTTCTGGTTCGGTAGAAACTTGAATAGAATGCTCCATTCCATCATTTGAGATGTATTTGAACTCCTTCAGCTACTACCATGAATGAGAGCTTCCTCTGACCATTCATTTCTAATATAATGAAATGAATAGGTGAAAGTTCCAATTAGAGACCATGTCACGAAGGAACCCTGAAAAATTCTTGCTTAACGACAACTTCACAAATGCTCCATTGTCAACAAACCATCAATACAAAATCTTCACGCAATTTTGTACTCGCTTTCTGACATGATATCAAATTCATAGTAATTGCTCACCTGATTGACTGCAGCATGCTACCGTGTATGGATGGATGGATTCACACCGTTACCCTTAACTTTGCAAGCAAGTCTTTAAGCAAGAAAGGCTGAGTCAAAGTCGAGCAATCCAATACTTGCAGGTTGCAGAAAAAATTTCGTTTTCGGTGGTTTTGTGGTTTTGGCTTTTTTTTAAGCTTACAATTTTTAGGAAAGTTGTACATTTACCGATTGCATGAAGTAAATAGTAGGTTCGTAGTTTTAAAAGTTACTAGGAGGAATTTTTACTTGTTGGACGAATACATTTTTGAGGCAAGGAAATTTAGGTTGGTAACACAACCACTATTCCAATAGCAAAATAGATACTTCTATGAATTTAGCCCTAATTCATAATCATCATCTTATCATTAGTCTAAGAATGTAGAATTAGCAAGCTTGCTCAATGATAGTGATCATAGAATAATCTTTTAGGAAGGATGGTGTGGTCAAAGGCAAGGCATAGCAATGCCAAATATAGCATTATAGGAATTAAAAATGAGCTATAGAGATGCCTTTACAAGGGTTGTGACAAGCTATCTATAACAAAACAACATGTAAGACCTTTCCTACAATCTCTAGGATTTCTACTATTCAATCTATCTTACTTCCAAGAGGAGGCATCTCCCTTTCCCCATGGCGTCATCAACCATGGACTCTTCTATGGAGTTTATAACAAAAATTAGGATTAATACCATAAAAATTTTACTTTAAAAAAATGTTTGCACATATGAAGAGTAGAAATTTTAAAACTAGTTGCTATGTCTTTTTGTCTACAAGGGATCATACTCTTGTTTAAACTAGATCCAAGATTGGTACTATAGGAATAGAAGAATATCTCTACCTAGGTTATTGCCCTTCATGAGGAACTATTTCAATTTGATTTCTAGACTACTCATGATAGGGATTGGATCCTTGTCAATGGTTTATGGTTCTTTGGAGCCAGGGATCTTGCATTGACAAAGTGATAACCAATTATGCAATTCAACCCTAAGCTTTTCTAGAGAATTTTCATTTGAATTAGGATCCTTAACTTTTCCATGGTATTATGGGAAATCTTCTTTTTCGAACAAATCACTATAGGATTTAGTGAATTAATCAAGTTGACAAGATCACTGCTTCACTATCTAGAATGGTCCTAGCTAAATTTTGTGTATGGATGCTATTCTAAAAAACATATGAATTACAACAACTAAGGTTGAAGAATAAATGGAGGTTCCTTATACTCCATGTTGAATATGAAAACCTCCCTTCAAACTACAAAAAAATTGCAATAAATAGAGATATCAATAGGTTTTTTATGTAAATAGTCCAAAACCATGTTCTCACTACGGAAAATAGGATCATAATATTTCAAACTATTTAAAATTGTAAAAAGTCGCAAGTTTTTCCCATACTACATAATCAAATCCAATTGTACCCCTTCTTGGTTTTTTCAAAAACTAGATCACATAAATTTTTTTTGTAAATTGTAACTATGAAAGGTTGAAATGGCCAATCAATGTTCAAAAGTGTCTCTGAAGAACTTACTAATTCTTCATGCTACTTAGTTATAGGAGAATAGCTTTCATCCTCATCTAGAATAACAACCTTAACCTACAAAGTCTATTGTATCTAGCCTCATGTTCTCTGGCACGGTATCAGCAAGACACATAGATGCCTATGCAACAAAATCTTGAGAAAGTAGAAGCTTCTTACTCAAGAATCCCAACACATCAAACTAAGACATAGAGCATAACATAGAACATGGTAGTAAGGTGAATTATGGTAGCATGGATGGATGATAGAGAAGGTGGAATGGAGTTCCAAATTGAGGTCATAAGAAGTCCCTTGTGGAATTTATGGTTAAAATGACTCGAGAAGTTCCATCCCCAATCCATACCAAGACCAACCACTTTTAGTGACTTTGCATCGCCAATCTAAGATTGATCCACTCACTCGAGATACAAGAATGCTTCCACAAAACAACCACCATTCCACGAAGAGAAGAAAAGAGAAGTAGGAAGTGAGAGAGAGAGGGCCTTAGTTAGAGGGGACCTTCAAGCACAAGTGCATGTCGTTCGAGTCCCATAACCAATGCTTGTAGCCCTTTTATTTATCCAAGGGGTATGCTTTCAATTTCCATTGTTTTTTTTTTTGAAATGGGAACCACACCATGCAAGGACTTATTCTTGTTGAAGGGATGTGCTTTGAATTTTCATTGTTTTTTTTTCTACATTTTTTTAAATGGGAACCACACCATGCAATGATGTTATTTTGAATTCCTTCAGTGGATGGTTTAGCATGGCAAGAAGTCTATGAAAAACACTTAAGCACTCAAGCAAGTAGAAGAGTACAAAGAGTAATGAGTCCCCTTGAAGTCACACCTTTACAAACCTTTGAATCCTTCCTAATTCCAAATCTACCAAGGTCATCGATTGATTAAACGTTTCTTTAATGGAAGGGACCTCAAATGCCTAGAACAAGGAAACCCATAGAGTTCATTAGATGGGTGGATGATGTGGACTCACTACCTGTTTCATGAAAAATAAACCATGTCAAAGTCATCAAACATCAAAAATCAAAAATAGAAACCTGACATCAACAATCACACATTAAGAACAAACCATCATTAGTAAACAACAACAGTGACATTGTGTCCTGTGATAATAAAGCACTCTTTATTAGAAAAAATAAGAAAATATCACACTTAAATAAAAAGAAAGCAAAATAAAATAGAATATATAAGAAAGTGTAAAATAATTAAGATGTTTCAAAGGTACTAAAGATGGTGTAAAATTAGAAAAATTAGAAAAATCCAAAAACGTGAAAAATAAAAAGTAGAAAAATTTGATGGTTAGCACAAATGGCCATCTCCCCTAGGACTGATTTGTAAGGAGGAGATCCAAAAGATAGAACATGGTTGTCAATATACTGAGGTGACATTTACACTAGCCTATCTAGGTTTGAGGAAAGGCTGGACTTGTTGAATGTTGACCAATTGCATTTTATTTGGGCTATCAAGTTTGTAGATCAACATGGCCCCAAAGGAAAAGGTTTGATCAATTATATAAGGCCCCTCCCACAATGTTTGAAATTTTATCTTTTGAGGTACATGTATCGGATTTTAGTAGAGAACCTTATCTCCTGGTTGAAGATTTACTTTCCTAATTCTAAGGCCATGACATTGCTTGCTGAATGCCTTATTTACCTCATTCAAGGATAGGGCCACTAATCAATTTTTCTCTAATACATTTAGATTGATCAATATTTCCTTCTATGCCAAACATAGACCAAGGTTTAGATCGTAGGCCATTAAGAGTGTATGGAGCTCAGATTGAATCAGGAACGTTGAAAGTTTTCCGTACACTAACTCATAGGGAAAATAGCCAATAGGAAGTTTCCAAGTTGAACAATAAGCCTAGAGAGCATCATTAAGCTTTATACTCCAATCCTTCTTATATTTACTAATGGTCTGCGTTAGTATTTTCATAATCTCCTGATTAGTTACCTTTGCTTGACCATTAGCTTGGGGGTGGTAAGGTGTTGTTAATTTATGTTCTACCCCCAAGCGTTGCATTAATTTTCTAAATGTGGCACCTGTGAAATGAGTTCCATAATCAAAAATTAGTGAATGTGGCACCCCAAACCTATTCACAATATTTTTTTGTATAAATTTGGCAGCAATGGATGATGTACAATCAGTAATGACTATCGCATTTGCCCATTTTGTGTAGTAGCCAATTGCTACTATAATATATGTCTTTCCATTGGACATGGGTGTGATGGGACCCATAAAGTTAATGCCCCATATGTTGACAGGTTCCAATGGTTGAATCCAGTGTTGAGTACCTTCCGTGCAAGCGGTCATCCCCCTGTCATGTTGACAATGTTTTCAAGACTTGACGAACTAGTGGGCATCCCTAAAGATTGTAAGCCAATAGTATCCTGCCATCAGGATTTTTAAGGTTGTGTGTCTCCCTGCATAGTGGCCTCCACAAGGCTCTTCATGAGCATCCTAGAGAATGCATAGTCGATCTTTGTCAAGGATACACTAGTAGATTAGGCCATCGACACACACCTTATAAAGATGTCTGTTGATTTCCATGAAGTATTTAGCTTAATGAAGAAATTTTTTATTTTTCCTAAAATCCAAGACTTGTGGCATCTCTTGAGTGAGAAGATATGTAAGGATGCAATTATATCATATTGCTTTTTTAGGTGTTTGTTCACTTATTACTTCATTTAAGACGAGTTCATCTAGAAATTGATTAGAGAGTAGGCTCTCTTCCTCTTTATTATCCCATCTTAAGTGAGAAAGGTGATCAACAACCACATTCTTAGGTCCTTTTCGATCTACCATAGTGAGATCAAACTCCTACAAGATCACAAGCCACTGTATGACACAAGCACTCACTGTCAGCTTATTCATGAGGAAGTGGATTGCACTATGATCCGTATGCACAAATACTTTGTAACCAAGCACATAGTGCCTAAACGTTTTTAGCACATATACCATTGCCATTAGTTCTTTCTCCATGGTGGTGTAATTTAATTGTGCTCCCACAATGCTTTGACTCACACAGTGGATGTAATATGGATGTTTCTTATCATCCATCTATGTAAGTACTACTGCCAAAGCATAGTTAGATGCATATGTCATGATATGGAAAGGTCTTAACCAATCTAGTGCTTGTAGGATTGGTGTTTCTATGAGTTCCTCCTTTAATTGTTAGAATGCATGTTCACATTCCTTAGTCCAAATGAAAGGTGTATCTTTCTTTGTAAGCTCTACCAACAGCTTTGCGATCTTAGAGAAATTCTCAATAAATTGTTGGTAGTAGCTAGTGTGTCCAAGGAATGATTGAACATCTTTAACGGTCTCTGGTTGGCATGTTATTGCTTGGATGACCCTTATCTTTTCTGGGTCTACCTCAATCCCTTTCTGCAAAATTCGGTGCCCTAGCACAATGCCGTCTTGGACCATGAGATGGCTCTTTTGCTCTACACATCTCTTCAGTACTTGCTCAAGTCAATCCAAGGCTTGCTCAAAGGTAGCTCCATAGGTGGAAAAGTCATCCATGAAGACTTTAACACTGCTACCAATCTTCTATTGAAAGATACTAAGTACTAAGCATTGAAAGGTTGTAGGGGCATTGCATAGACCAAATGGCATCTTACCATATGCAAAAGTCTCCCAGGGACTCATGAATGTTGTCTTGGCCTAGTCTTTTGGCGCAATTTGGATTTGGTTATTGCCACTATAACCATCCAAGAAACTATAATAACAATGCCTAGATATAGTGTCTAATACTTGATCTACAAATGGCAAAGGAAAGTGATCTTTAAATGTTGCCATATTCAATAGCCTAAAGTCGATGCAAACTCGCCATTTATCATCCTTCTTCAGTATAATTACAAGTGGACTAACCCACTCATTATCTGCAATTGGATAGATGAACCCTACCTTGAGGAGTTGCTCTATCTCCTCCTTGACAATTTGCTTCAATTTAGGGTTTAGCCACCTTTGTGGCTACCTTCTATGCTTCATGGCCAAGTTAGTGTAAATAAGATCCTGGCATATCCTTGGATCAATTCCTTTTAGCTTTGGATATGACCAAGCAAAGGCTATTGACCATTTATTCACCACTTTTAATAATGTTTTTTTGTTCAGGAGCAAGTTTGGCATTAATTATGACTAGTTTACCATTCTTTTAAAATGCATACTCAATTCCAACCAATAAATTTTTTAGCTCTAAGGGCTCCTACTTGAAGTGATTAGGGATTTCCAACTCTCCCCAATAGGTATTATCATCTTCATCAAAGTTTTGGGAATGAACTTATTCAATTTTTTCCATCCCTTCAACACATGCACATGTTAAGCTCTCAGTTGGTTCCATGCATAGTGTTTTGCTATCTAAATCAACTATCAGCCACTAGGTGCCCTCTTTCTTTGTGGTTGCTACATACAGACACTTTTGAATATTGATCTCTTGCGCACACTAATTGCATGCCTTAATGTTTGTACTCTTGATTGAGCAAATTTTTTGCACATAATTGCACCCGTTATCACTATACGTGATGCATGGAATACACTTCTTCTTAATTTTTCCTAGCTCATTTTTCCTGGATATTTCTAAAGATAAGTCCCTTATATCCATTCTTGCGTCGACCGTGCTTAACCAAGCTCTTTCCATGATGATGGGGAAGCTATTTTTGCAGTTGTTCACCTTGATTACTAGAAAATCACCAGGATAGGACCACCCATAAACCATGGTTATAATGTCCTCTACTAATCCCAGAGGGAAAGTAATCGACTAATCTGCTAATTCTATACAAATGTTGCTCTTAGGAGGTGGCAGGTTCTAGGCGTTGTACATGTCATGAGAGATGAGGTTGACTTCAGAACCAGAGTCAAGAAGAGCCTTGCATGGCTTTTGTCTAGCAATCTGTAGATAGCTTAGTGGACTTCTTGGATCAGATCTTTTCATAGGAAGATTGTCAGCCTTAATCCAGTCAGAAACAACATGAGTATGCATTACAGTGCAGATCCTAGGTAGCACTTATTTTGAAAGGCACTCAAAGGTATTTGATGCAAAGGATGAGGGTGCTAAAGATGTAAGACTATTAGCCAGAGTAGGTTGTGAGTCCTGGAGAGGACTAATGGACTAAAAGAAAGGTCTTTTCCTTGATCAATTATTCAGACCACTTGGTTGAAAAACTGGTTGTGAGTGTAAAACCCTTATAGCATTTCGTCATTGCAATTATGAAGGAATCTTACCTTGCATAGATGAAGCAGAAGGTAACTAGGTTGAAGATTGAGATGAATGTGTAGAGGAAAGTAGAGGATGATAAGGATCTGGATATGGGTTCTCCCCTCAAGTAGATGGTGAATGTGCTTGGTGGTACTTTGGAGGGTAATAGTGATGCTGGAATGATGCATGACTTGCATAACTTCTAGGGGAGATAGGTTGCAGAACATAATACCCGTATGGATTTGGTTACCTATAAGGGTACTACTGCCTTGGTCGTGGCATTCGCTAAGATTGTGGTTGATACCACTATTGGTATTGTTCGTACGCTTGTGGAGGAGTTCCACTTGGGTAGTAAGCTTGTTGTTGATAGTGGAACTATCTTGGACTGCCTTGAGGGTAAGGCAATCATCTTGGAGCTTGCCTACATGCTAAGCAAGGATTCAATGAGTACACTCTAGACTCTTGTAAGTGTGACACTATAGGGCAACATCCCTTTGGATATGTGTATTGGCAAATGTCACATTTAGTTTCTTCATCAAAGTCAAACTCTACAACTTCTTCTACTATAGCAGCTTTTCCCTTACCTCTTTAGTACGCACCTTCAACTTCTTTTCACCTCCTACAATTATGATGACTATTTTTCTCTTTGGATTCTTTAGTAATCTTCGAAGAAGTTTGAAAGTTTTCGTCCAAAGAGTCCCATAATTTGTCAACCTTGGCCAAAATATCAAAAATAGACTTTTGAATGGGCAATGTCTTCATTTTTGCCACTTCATCAAGTGGTGATTCCTCCTTGTCACAAAATCAGACCTCTCATTTTTTAATGAAAGGGTCCCTATTATACTATTTAGCACTTTCCCTTTTTCATAGCTCATCTTCTTCTTTTGCTACCTGCTTAATTAGCCTTTGGATTTGATGAGCTCTCATTTCAAAAAACCTTTCTTAGGCATACACCCCAAGAGTTCTTCTAGTTTCTGCTCTAAGCCCACCTATGATGTGGTGAAGTTGTTCCCTCTGAGAGTAACCATGGCCATGGCATCAATGTAGGAGTGAATAGTGTCAACCCATGGTGACATCCAAGGGTTCATGTGCTTCCTATTTCTAGCCTTGGATTTGCCATCTCAGATTAAACACTCTAGAGTACATCTGATATTTTTCATTGAATAATTTCAACATGGTACTCCATCTATGGATAGATTTCAGCTCTAAAGACCAGTACCAACTTTCAACTTCTTTGATGAGTGTCCTTGGAAAAAGCTTGAGTTTCTGCCACTCGTTTTCTATGTTCTGTAAGGCATAGGCATCTTGAAAAGCTTGTAGATGTGTTTGCGAATTAGAGTTTTATTCCCCTTCAAACCTCAAGATATTGTTCATGTCTAGGCGCTTGATTTGACTATCCTTCATATGCTTGGTTGGGATTTTCACTACCTTCACAATGTTGAGCATACTTTGAGTTGCCAATACAGGTTCATCATCATCGACGCGTCTATAATGCCAATGATGGTTTTGGCCCACCCTTCAATTTTGGTGGCCTTCATGGTCATTACTGTTTCGTTGATCACCTTCATCATCGTTGTTTCGACGGTGGCTTCCATGAGAACTATTACATGAAGAGGAATGTTTACAATCGAATGAAGAGGATGAAGAGGAAGGTGAACCACCACTACCACCGTAGTGTCCACCACCACTCTTATGCTTGTTATGATCACCATCCTTAGATCCCTTGTTGTTGCAATGTTTACTTGAGTCCCTACCTTTGCTATCACTCTTTTTTGAACCCAATTTATGAATAGTGGATTTCAGGGTCAAGTTCACATCCTTTCCATTGGTAGCAAGGGGTGGAGAATCTTCATGTTGAGAACCTTCAGTAGGAAGATCCTCACTATCATCTTGATTTAGTAGGAACAAGGTATTGGTGTAATGTTTTCCCTTTGTACCTTCATGAAGCTTCTCCTAACATTGATCTCGGTTACGTTGTGTTTTAGTGGGACAATAGTTTCGAGTTTCATATCCATCCACAACATATTCTTCATGAAGATTTGCTATGTCTAACTTCTTAAGGGTTTTGAATAGCATCTTGGGCATAGATCGATCGAGGGGTAAGATGACCTTGCCCTTCATATCACGTCATCATAGTTATTCATCCTGATGTAGAATGAAGGTGAAGTTTAGAACAAACTCATCTAGATGAGTGTATATCACCTTGCATTCTTGTGAGACTATTGGTTTGGTATCCTCATGCTTGCAAGAAGAAGAAGACATTTTACAAAACAAAACAAAATTATCAGTGTGCTTTTATAATTCTATGTATAGGGGGAATGATATTAACCTTAAGGTTCATACAATGATATTAATGTTATTGACTTAGACCTAAATAATGCACATTCCACAAACAAAGTTCCCAGCAACGGCACCAATGATGAGCAACGAGATACCCCTATGCCCAACCATACAAATCACAAGTGTTCATGCACAATACAGTCAAATTTCGTGGACTTTATCATTTCCAGTGCACTAGCCCTTTAGGAAGTGAATCTAGCCTTAAGGTCAATCGTTGTCTTCCCAATTACACTTCTGACGTTTGTTGGTATAGTTAAGTGTGTCTGAGACATTTGATTTTTATCATTTTTATGTTTTATAGTTGTGTTCTTGAAATGTAGATAAAAAGGAATTTGATTAACTAATCTAAATAAACTAATTAACTAATCATTTAACTAATCCTAACATAAGTATCCATTCCCACTTTCCATACATGTCCTAAATGCACGTATCAGCTACTAGGCAACCAAGTGTTGCACTATTGGGCGAACCAAGCAATAACACTATTGGGATTACTAAGCCAATACGTGTTATGCTTGATGTAGTCATACTTATGTGCGTAATCTATTTGGCTCAATTACTTCATTAATGTAATAACCAAAAAATAATTAATAACTAATTGAAAAAATTTAATAAATAACTAAAAGCATTAAATGCATAAATGAAATAGCTAATCTATCCAAAGTGATGCAAGGTTTATTAGAAAGTTCATCTTTATTGCCACACACACTATCATGCTCAGTTACAACAATGCTCGAATAAAGATCTGTACACTCAATGACTCCTACTATAAGCACTCGGAGGAAAAATTCTAACTTTCAAATATAAAAAATGCAAGAGTTCCACTACAACTACAATCTTTACTTTCCATAAATGCAGCTGCACAAGCATATTTATAGGCAACTACAAACACTACGTCAATAGGGCCATGTCAACACATGATATGATGTGTCAACTAGGCCTCGTCGATGAGGCCTAGATGACGAGGCCGCGTTGACTAGGTCTCATCAACACAGCCAACAGAATGCAACTCATCAATGGTCTACTTTTAATCTCTTCGCAAACTTTGAAATTATCTAGATGTGATGGAGGATTCCTTAATATTCATAGAATACTTATCTTTTTTATTCATTGGATTGCCTTTTATTGATTTATGTAATTAAACTAAAATTGAATTTTTATTACAATTAAAGACACAAAGGATCTATTGGACAAATATTAAATTTTTTTCATGAAAGTTAAATATTAAATCAACAAAGTGACTGATGGGACATGATATTGCGTACGCGATATCGCGTATGCGATATTGCGTCGTTCCCTGCGATATCGCATACACGATATCGCAGCCCGTCGCCTTGTCTATAAATAAGAGGTGGCCTTCTCTTGTTTCTCCATCTAGATCTAGACCCTTAGCGAAACTCTGGCAGTTTTACCCTTCCAAAGATAGAATAATTTCCATGTGCCCATAGTAGGAGTCTCAAAGTGAATGGATCTTTATTCTTGCAAATTTGTACCTGAGCACACATTTGTGTACAGAAATAAAGACGAACTTTCTGATAAACCTTGCAGTGCATGGACTAAGCTAAATAGGACTTAATTAATGTTAAATTTTTAAATTCTTTATTAGTTAATTAAATCTCTCTCAACCCTTAACTCCTAGTTAAGTGCATTCAATACGACCACTTCGAGCACGTGCGTTACTCTTGGTAACCTAGTAACGAATAGTGTTTGGTAATCCCAGAAGTGTTGCATTGGTTCAGGGTGTGAACGGTAAGAGGGACAGATACTGATGCTAGGGCATTAGAACTTAGTTAGTGAAAGTTAGTTACTTAGTCTCTTCGCCCTTTCCCTCATTAGCATAGGCGATAAGAGACAAAAGATATAAAAATCACATACCTCAAACTCACTTAACCATACAACCGTGATAAATACAAGCGAATTTGGGAAGACAAGGATTGATTAACCTTAAGTGTTCCATAAGGCGTGTAAGCACTTAGTCTGTGGAGTTCGACCAGATCATGCATGTAATGCTCGTATTCATGTGGTTGAGTGTAGGGGTACCTCACCACTCATCATTGGTGCCTTTGCCAAGGACTAAGTTGTTTGTGCACTAAGTAGAACATAGGAAATCATCCACATTGTTGGAAAGCTAAAATGAACCCTTAGGGTTAATCAAGAGAGAAATAACATAACGGTAAATAGCACACTGAATAAGACAAAAATGTCTTCTTCTCCACACAAAAGCACTTCATCGCCTAGGATCAACACTAGAGATAGTTGGTGGCACAACATACATAACCAAGAATCGCCAATTCCTCAACAATTCAGTGTGGTATATATTCATTACAATGAATATATACCCGACTTTACCTTTGTCTTCCATCAAGATGAACAATTGCATTGGAGAGACTTGGAGGGTAACATAGTGTTGCCTCCAGACAAAGCTACCCCCAACATGCTCCTTCGTGTCCTTGCACGAATTGGCATGTCACAATTATACGCTGAGTATGTTGCACTTGATTACAACGTAAGGGACTACCATCCCACAGAAGTGCAACGTCATTGATACTCGTGGTAGGAGAGTTATCACACATCGTTGAAGGGCAAAGGACCCCATAATGCTTCACCCATCATAAGAGAAATTAAGGGTGGTGAACCTATTTCAATAGGTTCTCCACAAAATGATGTTCCCCCTCCTAACAATAGTGAGGAGGCGTATCAAAACTTTTGCTCCACGATTCACAACCCTGGCCATGATCCCCACGAACACCAAGTGTTCAATGAGGGAACACAAACACAAGATAAGGATGAGCATTCTGATCGTCATCACGATCGGGGTCAGGATCACCGAAGGAAAGGTATAAAACATCATCATGGTGATGGTTCTCCTTCCTCTTTCCCTTCATCACCCTCTCCTTCAACATTAGGATGTAGTTATAAGGAACCTCACCGTGAGGACAAGGGTAAGCAAAGATAGGAACCTCGACGAGAAAGTCGAGAGAGAGGATGAGGGCACTCTAGGGAATCAAGGCATGAAAGAAGGGAAAGTAGGGAATCGCGTAGACATCACAGACTCCATGAGAGAGATGACCATGATGAACCCCTACTTGCAACTTAAATCATGTTAGACATTACAGAGCACGTTAGAATACCTACAAGGCACCAAAAAGATAGTCGGATTAAGAGACTAGACATGAATAATATCCCACAGTTTGAGGGGGGATACAACATTGATCCACAGAACCACTTATAGGCATTTCACGATGCTTGTGCCTTGCAAAATATTGAGAACGAGTGGTAAAAATTAAAGTTGTTCCCAAGGACACTCATAAAAGAAGCGAAAAGCTGGTATCGGTCTTTAGAACCAAAAACCATTAGGAGGTGGAGTACGATGCTAGAATTGTTTAATGATAAATATCAAACGTACTCCCGAGTGTCCACCTTATGAAAACAGATCCAAGGATGGAAGCAGGGAACTCATGAATCCTTGGATGCTACCATGGACCGATATTATGCACTGTTACATCGTTGCTCGGGTCATGGTTACGCACAACGGGATCAACTACGCTATCTCGTAGATGGTCTAAGACATGAAACCAAGAGAACCCTTAGGACATATGCCCAAGGGAGATTATCTGAACTTAGATCCTATGAGGTTCATAGATTGTTGGAGCAAGTAGCTAAGGAAGAAGAAGAGCTACGTAAGAGAGAAAGCGCGGAAGAGTATAACCGTGATCCTTCCCTCCGAAAGAGGGAAGTGAGATTCTGTGAGGAGGAGCATGAGTCACCACTCGAAGAGTTGGTGAGTAAGAAAACCTTGCCGCTTCAGAAATTAACAATAGAAGTGTCAGCTAAGGTAGATCAAATGTGGGACTCCTTATATAGTAGATTTGAAATTGTTTTAAAAATTGTAGAGGAGTCTAAGGAGTGAAGTAGTGACCATGATAACAAAAATAAGAGGGATTTGGACCATGCACGTAACAAAGGCAAGGGTAAATTAGCTATCACTGAAGAGGTTGTGGATTTGGATACAGACAATGACAGTGGATGTGAGATCTACCAATATGACCATCCTAAGGGATGTTGCCCAATAATCTCGCATCTGCAAGAGTCTAGGATGTATGCACTCAACCCAAGACTTAAGAAATGACAAGCACCCCATCGATTACCTTATCCCCAAGGTAACCCAAGGCAATTCCACCAACCATTAATGTATTATCCAAGTGGAACTCCACCACAACCTATGGAGCAAGACCAACAGTGGCAATACCCATAGTCATGGGGTATGCCACTGCCAAGGCAACAATACCCTTATCGGCAACCGAATCCATATGGCTACTACATGCAACAGCCAATCTCTCCACATGACTCTGTTGGTCGTGTGACACCACCATGTCACTACCAAGATCAGGAGTATTATAGGACTCTTTCTCCTAGGAGAGACACACCACATGCATACCATCCTCTGAATCCACCAGTAACTCTTACATCGATAGCTCCACTACCACTCGCTCCAACGATGCAAGGGGAACTCCCCACTCAACTGCAGCAATGCACTGCTACAAGAGCTGTAAACCTTCAACCCACTCTAGTTCTAACAACCATACAAAGAGAAGACCTTTCTTTAGAACCAAAAGCCCAAACAAGCTCTCACAACCACAAGCAGTTAAGCCTCAAAACACCTCTCCATCAAATAAGGCTTCGGAGCTCCCTTCAAACCAACAACAGAGCTCAATGCATATGGTTATGTTAACACATACTGTTACTAACCAGATAAAATTGGGCCACCTTCCCAGGAAACTCTCTGATCCTGAAGTCCCTTAATCTACCTCCAAGTCGCTAGGAATGAACCACGTAAGGCTCTTCTGGACTCAAGTTCCAGAGTCAACTTGATATCGCAGGAAATGTATAAAGCCTGGAACCTACCTCCACTAAGGAAGAGCAATATTTGCTTAGAGCTGGTTGACCAATCCATCACTATTCCCTTGGGATTAGTGGAGGATATCGTTACCATTGTGTGTAATTGGTCATACCCAGTTGATTTCCTAGTGATACAAGTCAACAATGACAAGGGGGATTTCCCAATAATAATGGGAAGGGCATGGCTAAGTAACATGAATGCATGCCTAGGAATCCGTGATCTTTCCTTGGAAATATCTAAGGAAAATATTTATGGAAAGATCGAGAAGAAGAAGGTTCCATGCATCACATACAATGATACAGAGGATGATAGCGTATAGGAGCACTCAACATCTCCTGCATGCAACCGGTGTGCCTAGGAAGTCAACATACAAAAGTGCCTATATGTAGCAACCACACAACAAGAGAACACCCAGTGGTTGATAGCTAATCAAGAGAGAAACCCATCAATATGCATGGAACTAACTGGGGGACCAACTTGCCCCCACGAAGAAAGCATAGATGCACTAGAGCAAGAGTGTCGCCAGCTTCCAACCCTTAATCTGAAACCACCAATCAAGGAAAGTTGGAAACTCTTAGAAAATCCAAATGAGTACTCCGATAGGAGAATACTAGTCTGTGTGCAACCGACCAACCCTTATCATGAACCTAGAACGATCTATGCACATAGCACATTTGAGATAGGACAATCTTGCTCACTATTTCAGATCTCTCCCTTCCAATTCAGTCATGGGGGAGATGGCCACCTATGCTAATCATTTGAGGCCCTTAGTTCTTTTTAAATTTTTGTTTTACACATTTTTTGTTTTACAAATTTCTTTAACTTTTCTTATTTTTGTTTTACAACATCGTTTATACTTTTTCATTTCTTTGTGTGTTTGATTACCTTGTTTGATTCGTCACTTAATAAGTGCTCCGAAGATGGTATGAACTGTATTTCATTGATTGCTAATGTTTGGTTTTTACCTTTAAGTTATGATGTTGATACTAAGGTATGGTTATTTTGATATGACAAGCAATGAGTCCACTTCATCCATACATCCATAAAATTCTATGGTCTCTCTTGGCTTGGAACTGTACAGTCCCTTTCTCAATAATAAGAACTATCAATGAATTGGTGACTGGGTATTTCTCAAACTAAGCAAGGGCTCAAGGATTGAAAAGGGTGTGACTTCAAGGGGATTTGATGCACTTGTGTTGGCCATTCTCTTAGGTGCTTGGATGTTTTCTTCTTGAGTTTTCTTACTATTTCGACGTTGCTTCATTTTCGGAAAGCTGAGCCAATCAAAATAAAAATAACAAAGTCTTTGCATGGTGTGGTTTCCACGT
The DNA here is from genome assembly GCA_015680685.1 of Gnetum montanum. Taxonomy (NCBI): domain Eukaryota; kingdom Viridiplantae; phylum Streptophyta; class Gnetopsida; order Gnetales; family Gnetaceae; genus Gnetum; species Gnetum montanum. Next base: position 38,709 of record MNCI01000691.1, on the reverse strand, counting down.
ATAAACACACAAAAAATACGGTGAGAATTCAAAGCACACCCCTTAGAAGAAATAATCATTTGGGCTACAAGCACTGGTTATGGAACTAAAATAAACATGTTCCCTCTAACTAAGGCCCTTCTCACTTCCTACTCTCTCCCCCTTCGTTTCGTCGGAATGGTGGTGGCTCTTTGGTGAAGACATTCTTGTTGCTTCAAGTGGATGGATTGGCCAAATGTATTAATGCAAAGTCACTAGATGTGGATTGTGTGAGGCTAGATTTGGAATGATATCTACTAAGTCACATTAACCGTTAATACACAAGGGGCTGTACACCACCTTGTTCTTGAGATTCCATTCCATTCCCTTCTTTCCCCATTTATCACCTCATTTCCAATTGTATCAGTAGTCTATATTTTGGTTGATGCATTGTTTTCTTTTCGGTAAACTCTTGTGGTTAAGACTTTAACTCTTGCTTCCAAATGACATTTCTAGAGCCTATGGACTCTTTGAATGTGGGATTGTCAGAGCATTAAGGGCATGAGCCTGCTTTGGGGAGGACCCACTAACATTCCTATTTGGTGTAACTGTTAATTTCTTTCGTTTAAGCATTTCTGCAATCACCAATTATTTTTTTTCATTTCCATCTTTGACATCCATTTTATTGGTGTGGCCATTTGTTCTTTTTCTCCATCTTTCTTATTCCTTACCTTTTTCCATTCTATCACTACTAGAGGTTCGCTCTCAGTCATGGGGGTCTTGGTCCAATTTTTTCAATTTTCTCCTAACCCCTACACCTTGAGTAGTCACCAGTATTATATCTTCGGATCCGTATAAGCCATATCACAACTCAGCCAATTGACCTTACACCGAAGCAAGGTATCAATTGCATTATGATTCATTTACCCTTGCTAATATAAGACTGTATTGTGTGTGCAGATGACAATCATGCAACAATGGATTGGATTTGGAGGAAACACTTGGAATGGATTGGTGCTGAAATAGCTATACAAGGAACAAGATCAATGGTGCGCTTACGGATAGACAATGAAAGGCGTAATCTTGGTGTGGGCAGCAACAAACTTCTCTCTCTCTCTCTCTCTCTCTCAGCTATCAAATAAGGCTGGATGTCAAATGTACATAGTGTTCACTCTTGTTGTCATGAACACTAGATTTTGCAATGTATTGTAATGATGATCCGTTCACATGTCACCCCATTCACCAATAGTTCCATTCAAGTCAATAATCCCATACCTTCCCAATATTTTGTAAGGAACTCGAGGACGAGTTTTTATTCAGTCATGGGGATATGATGGGATGTGATATCGCGTCGTTCCCTGCGATATCGGGTATGCAATATGGCAGCCCGTCGCCTTATCTATAAATAAGAGGTAGTCTTCCCTTGTTTCTCCATCTAGATCTAGACCCTTAGCGAAACTCTGGTAGTTTTACCCTTCTAGAGATAGAATAATTTCCATGTGCCCACAGTAGGAGTCTAAAAGTGAATGAATCTTTATTTGAGCAAACTTGTACCTGAGCACACATTTGTGTACGAAAATAAAGACGAACTTTCTAATAAACCTTGCAGTGCATGGACTAAGCTAAATAGGACTTAATTAATGTTAAATGTTTAAATTCTTTATTAGTTAATTAAATCTCTCTCAACCCTTAACTCCTAGTTAAGTGCATTCAATACGATTGCTTTGAGCACGTGTGTTACGCTTGGCAACCCAATAATGAATAGCGTTTGGTAATCCCAGTAGTGTTGCATTGCTTCAGAGTGTGAACGGTAAGTGGGATGGATACTGATGCTAGGGCATTAGAACTTAGTTAGTAAAAGTTAGTTACTTAGTCTCTTCACCCTTTCCCTCATCAGCATAGGCGATAAAAGACAAAAGATATAAAAATCACATACCTCAAACTCACTTAACCATACAACCGTGACAAATACAAGTGAGTTTGGGAAGACAACGATTGATTAACCTTAAGTGTTCCATAAGGTGTGTAAGCACTTAGTCTGCGGAGTTCGACCAGATCGCGCGTGTAACGCTCGTATTCGTATGGTTGAGTGTAAGGGTACCTCACCACTCATCAGTGACCAATTAATATGGGATGCAACAAGAAAGATCATATAGACATGTTGTTGCAATATAATATTTTTGTATCAAATGTTAATTTTGAGGATGGGCAACTAGAAAAACGTGATGCTTATCCTCAAGATCTCTTGACCCATCTAGCCTACATGTGCATTTTGCTCTAGGAAGTTGCATCTATATTATACTTTTTATCTTAAGATGGTTTAAACATAAACAAAGCTTGCATGATTGAGTTTACCTAGTTATCTCTTACGTATTCCAAATAAAACTTTTTCTTATCTTTTACATTTAATCGTAACTTTGGTAGAACCTGTTGTTGAACCAACTTTCAAATATGCTTTGGATTACTTCGTAACTCCTCCAATAAGATATCTCAAGTCTTCAACCATTGTATCCCTTGGAAATACCATCCCTGTTTTTTTGTCTTTGAGAACTAATCTAGAAAATTTGATCTATTCTAGTTTTTAAGTATAAGTAATAAATTGAATAATAGCTTTTTTTCTAGAGGAAGTAGATTACACTATATTAGAAGCAAAATGTAGGGTTTTTGTACTTCCACCTTTAATTCATAAAGTAAAAATATTTTCTATACTCTTTCAATGACCTTTCAAGTTTTAGCACTAAGACCTAGTCCCCAAAATATGCATCCATATAACACAATAGGATAAATGGCCACATGAAAAATTTATGTTCTAACATTCCAAGCCTAAATTCCTAGTGCCTTACATTTAGTTGGAACTAAATTTAGCATCTCAAAATGCCAAGCTCATAAGCCTACATGTAAATGTTTCGAAGTATATGTATTGTGCATCTGCAGTGGTTGAAGTGTATCTATGTGTTAGAGAGAGCATTATGTAATATATTCTTGTTCAAGGTTTATGAATAATTTTAGATTGTTATGAAGGTTGTCAATGGACATTGAGATGCCATGAAACTACATAAATTCAATGAAATTGGCAAAGGGTTTAGATATCTTTCGTTTCATTTATGAGTTTTACGTACTCTTAACATTTATATGATTAGTTTAGGTACTTTTTCCATTTATGACAAAGTAATAGTTTGTATACCATTAAAATGTTGTCATTTCTATTATGAGTAATAGCCCAATTTTTACACCAATTTTGATTTTAGGTTGGTTTAGAATTTTTTCCTCATTGTGAATCAACCCTTCTATTTTACTTGTGTAGTTTTATATTACTAGACAAAGATCATTATTTGGACCGATGGCTAGGTGCTTATTTCCTAAGTTCTAAGTCCTAGGTTCAAGCCTAAGCTCAAAAGAGGTTAAGCTTCTGGTCATCCGCAGACCCTCTTAAGACTCCACCTTAGCAAAATAAGCATTGAGCCTTTGAGTGGGTGGGACCAACATTAATGATAGTCATATTAAGTGGGTAAGACCAAGGTTAATGATGATCATGCTAAGTTAATAACTATAATTAAATACTACTATGGTCTACCAAAGAATACTATAGTCATTCTCCTTTTAAATTCATCAATTTTGTTATAGTCTTGATTAGTTAAATGTAAATTTTGTGATAGTCTTGACCAGTTAAATGTACACCTTGGTTGTGTTCACACGATTTGCATCCTTCCGTGTTGAATTCAAAGCCTAGCACCAATTGCCCATATATCAACCTAGAAGCATGTTCAAGCTCTAGTCAAGCAATCTAGATACCTTCTATAACGTGATCCATGGGTTCTTGTGTTAAAGTCGATGCAGTGCAACCGACGTATTTTTTAAAATATTGCAAATCAGCGTGGTCCCAGTGGCGACAAGAGACTTGAATAATAGGTAGTCCATTTATTTGATATTTCACCCACTTCACGTACGGCAACGACCTGTGTTCGTTGGTTTATTTGTTCATTATTTTATACACCTGCAAAGAGACCGACCATGTATCTGTTCAAAGAATCAACTTCTCATGAACACATCGCTCAAAATTGTTGAATGACAACACCTCTGGAAACGTCCCATTATCAATCACACAATCAATACAAAGGCAATTACTACATGGTCCTGCAGTCCCTGTGACTTTTCCACAGTCAAGCTACCTACTTGCCCATGCGTGGAAAAGAGCTGTATTGATTTGATTTCTAATGAAACATATCGTCTCTACTGTCTCTCTCTCTTTCTGGTTCGGTAGAAACTTGAATAGAATGCTCCATTCCATCATTTGAGATGTATTTGAACTCCTTCAGCTATGAGAGCTTAATCTGGCCATTCATTTCTAATACAATGAAATTAACAGGTGAAAGTTCCAATTAGAGACCATGTCACGAAGGAACCTGAAAAATTCTTGCTTAACGACAACTTCACAAATGCTCCATTGTCAACAAACCATCCATACAAAATCTTCACGCAATTTTGTACTCGCTTTCTGACATGATATCAAATTCATAGTGATTGCTCACCTGATTGACTGCCATGATATCAAATTCATAGTGATTGCTCACCTGATTGACTGCCATGATATCAAATTCATAGTGATTGCTCACCTGATTGACTGCCATGATATCAAATTCATAGTGATTGCTCACCTGATTGACTGCCATGATATCAAATTCATAGTGATTGCTCACCTGATTGACTGCCATGATATCAAATTCATAGTGATTGCTCACCTGATTGACTGCCATGATATCAAATTCATAGTGATTGCTCACCTGATTGACTGCAGCATGCTACCGTGCATGGATGGATTCACACGGTTACCCTTAACTTTGCAAGCAAGTCTTTAAGCAGGAAAGGCTGAGTCAAAGTCAAGCAATCCAATACTTGCAGGTTGCAGACAAAATTTCGTTTTCGGTGGTTTTGTGGTTTTGGCTTTTTGTTAAGCTTACAATTTTTAGGAAAGTTGTACATTTACCGATTGCGTGAAGTAAATAGTAGGTTTGTAGTTTTAAAAGTTACTAGGAGGAATTTTTACTTGTTGGACAAATACAGTTTTGAGGCAAGGAAATTTAGGTTGGTAGCACAACCACTATTCCAATAGCAAAATAGATATTTCTATGAATTTAGCCCTAATTCATAATCATCATCTTATCATTATTCTAAGAATGTAGAATTAGCAAGCTTGCTCAATGATAGTGATCATAGAATAAGCTTTTAGGAAGGATGGTGTGGTCAAAGGCAAGGCATAGCAATGCCAAATATAGCATTATAGGAATTAAAAATGAGCTATAGAGATGCCTTTACAAGGGTTGTGACAAGCTATCTATAACAAAACAACATGTAAGACCTTTCCTACAATCTCTAGGATTTCTACTATTCAATCTATCTTACTTCCAAGAGGAGGCATCTCCCTTTCCCCATGGCATCATCAACCATGGACTCTTCTATGGAGTTTATAACAGAAATTAGGATTAATACCATAAAAATTTTACTTTAAAAAAATGTTTGCACATATGAAGAGTAGAAATTTTAAAACTAGTTGTTATGTTTTTTTGTCTACAAGGGATCATACTCTTGTTTAAACTAGATCCAAGATTGGTACTATAGGAATAGAAGAATATCTCTACCTAGGTTATTGCCCTTCATGAGGAACTATTTCAATTTGATTTCTAGACTACTCATGATAGGGATTGGATCCTTGTCAATGGTTTATGGTTCTTTGGAGCCAGGGATCTTGCATTGACAAAGTGATAACCAATGATGCAATTCAACCCTAAGCTTTTCTAGAGGATTTTCATTTGAATTAGGATCCTTAACTTTTTCATGGTATTATGGGAAATCTTCTTTTTCGAACAAATCACTATAGGATTTAGTGAATTAATCAAGTTGACAAGATCACTGCTTCACTATCTAGAATGGTCCTAGCTAAATTTTGTGTATGGATGCTATTCTAAAAAACATATGAATTACAACAACTAAGGTTGAAGAATAAATGGAGGTTCCTTATACTCCATGTTGAATATGAAAACCTCCCTTCAAACTAAAAAAAAATTGCAATAAGTATAGATATCAATAGGTTTTTTATGTAAGTAGTCCAAAACCATGTTCTCACCATGGAAAATAGGACCATAATATTTCAAACTATTTAAAATGGTAGAAAGTCACAATTTTTTCCCATACTACATAATCAAATCTAAATCAAATCCAATTGTACCCCTTATTGGTTTTGTCAAAAACTAGATCACATAAATTTTGTTTGTAAATTGTAACTATGAAAGGTTGAAATGACCAATCAAAGTTCAAAAGTGTCTCTGAAGGACTTACTAATTCTTCATGCTACTTAGTTGTAGGAAAACAACTTTCATCCTCATCTAGAATAACAACCTTAACCTACATAGTCTATCGTATCTAGCCTCATGTTCTCTAGCATGGTATCAGCAAGACACATAGATGCCTATCCAACAAAATTTTGAGGAAGTGGAAGCTTCTTCTTCTATGATGATTGTACCTATTAGATTAGCAAAAGAATACGTTTTGTTCTTTCTTAAAGTGAAATGGATCATTGCTCATGCTTGCCTCATTCTTCTTCAACTCACAAAATTCCAAATTGTAGTGTATAATGGGATGATTAGATATACTCTATATTCATCCCTCTTCCCAAGGTATCCATCACTCCCTTTCTAGTTGACCAAGGATCCCAACACTAGCAACACGTAGAGGATTATGAAAACATCCAAAGATATGATATTCTTATCCATAGGAAACCAAGTCATCTATAAAACATTCTAGAAAGTTTGAGTAGTCTAAAAAAGAAATTCCCAAAATCTAAACCAACATAGAAATAATGACGAAGTACGAGGATGTAAAACCATAATGAATTATGATTATTCCAATTGATGCAGTCTTTTTATCGCATGGCACTATGGCTTAATGTCATCTAATGTAACTTTATTACATTCTAGGGTTGTGCCCTAATATTATTTTTACTTGACACATTGCCCAAGTTTCATGGTTGTTTTATCTCATGGATCTCTTCTATGAGGTTCAAGTGCCATTTAAGGTATTTTAAAAAAGGTCTTTTTGCCTATATTTCTTTTGAGAATTAATATACATATCTCCAACTCCTATAAAAAATGAATATATAATTGGCTACATAAGTTCTCATGGTCATATGTCTCTATTAGGGGGTAAAGTTTGATTGATCTACAACCTTTTTATATTTTCTCTAGTCATTTCTTTTCAAGTTTTTTATATCTTTCTTGCAATAGATTTCTTGAAACTATGATGTGACAACATTTTTTGAGAGGTTCATAATCTCATTTTCTTTGAACATGACTAAACCATATATGATGTCATTCTTAGAACTTATCTATAATAGAAACCACTCTCCAATATTTATATTATAATATTTATTTAGTCTTGTAACCTGTAACATTATCTAAATACTTGTATTTTTGCCACACTAATTTATTGATTATGATGAATTTTTACAACCTAATATTAAACATAAAATAAAATAAAATGGATGATTTCTCTCATTAATAAAGTGGTAGACAAATCTAGATTTCATTTTATGGAATGAGAAATGGATATTGCTATATGAAAATATACTTTCAATTTTCCAAAATATTAAGCTCAATTAATATCTTATAAAATTTTCCTTTTGATTTTTTTGGAATTATTTTCTCACATAATATACAACTAGCCTTTCCTATTTCTTATATCTTCATTAATTTTACCATTTAATTAGAGCATTGATATTAGGTAATGGAACTCTTTACATTAAGGGACTTGTTGTCCTTAATTGTTACATTTATTTAATCACTATTCATACTTTCACTAAAATTACTTTATGTATTCAATATCCTACTAATTTTTAATATATTCATCAACCCTATTTTTCTCCATAAGATAGCTATAGGCACTTTATTATATTCCTTTTTCAAATTAATAGAAATCACATATTTATTTTCTATGCTTTCTAAACTTCTACATTAAATGTATTATCAAGAAACCACCCTTTGTAGTCAATCTTCTTGGAAAAATTCAAATTGTTTATCTTATGATATTAATTCATGTCCAAAACTTTGTTGTACAACTCTCTCTCATAGTTTCAAGGTATGACTCATAAGATTGTTTCCTGTATAGTTTGCACAAATCTATATATCCTTTTTATTCTTGTAGATGGATACAATAGGTCCTTAACTTTGTTATTCCATTTTTCAATACTTTGTTAAATAATTTTATTAGCCATATGACACTTGTATCTCATGTACACTTCTAAGCTTCTATAGGTATGACATTTGGTCTTGTAACTCTACCCTTTTTCATCTTAGATAAGGTTAAAAAAATTCATTGATTAGTCCAAAAATTGGTTTTTCTTCTTACATGTCCTTTGCTAGAAATTCATTATTGTTAATAATTTTTGAAAATTAAATTTTCATCCATTCAAAATTTTCTTGTCTATTACTAAAATGCTTCCTTATACATTAAATATCTTTACCTTTCTTATTTCTCATGTTTTCCAATTATATATCTAGATTTTTCTCTAAAGTGACTATTTATGTATATAAAAAAGACTACTAATAATTCCAACTTATCATGTGTGATTGGTATGAGTCCATAGAAGGGGTAAGAGGTCACCTAGAGCCTCAATGTTTATCTTGCCACGCAAGATCTTGGGAGGGTTAGTGGATGAGCAAAAGAGCATCTTACCATCACTCCAAATGATAATCCCTAGGCTATAGTCTTCTTTAGTAGCTCATAATTACTATGGTGTCAACACATGTATATCTAATGACCATCATCAACCATACTTATGGGTTTGCTAGCAAGCAAGGGTGAAACCCAAGAATACATCATCTTCCTAGCCTTGTTGAGTCGACTACATGGGTTTTTTGTTTTGCTATTCACCTCTATGAAGAGCTAAATCTTTGTTTATTTGTAAATTCCTTCTGTCATCTTCAATTGTTTTCTCATGTCATTTTAGTCTTTCTTTCAATGGCTTTCTTAGAATAGTGATGTAGCAACTTTTTCCTATAGGCTTGTTCTTTAATATTTTTACATGCCTAAACCCTCTAAGACACCATTCTTGTAACTTATCTAAAATAAAAGTCACTCCAAGTCCTTCTCTAATATTTGTATTGTGTAGTTTATCTCTTATAGTAACATTCAATATTTATCTAAGCATTCATATTTTTACCCCATTGATTTGCTATTCATGCATCTTTTGTACTACCCACCATTGAACACCATATAAAATAAAAAACCTAATTGCTTGGTACCTTGCAAAATTTTCCCTTTAGCTTTATTGGGATTTTCTCATTACATAAAACACCACTAGCATGTCTCCATTTTGACTATTCTACCCCAATCCTATTTCTCATATCTTTATCAATTTCACTATTTAATTGGAGTATTGAGAAAAAAAAAGCATCTATGAGATTTGGTATAATTTAACTACTATTTGCCAACCTCACACTAACCCTTCTCACTTTTTGTATTTAGGCTCCAGATCTTCATCAAGACCTAAAAACACATGCTTAAATAATATAAAAGAATATCTTTACTATAATGAAACATATACAATAATGATATGCACTTACAATAACAAAAGAAAAATTATACGTTCAAATATATTTCTTTTCCAATAGAGAAAAACACTGGAATTTTTACCAACCACCATGGAAGATTGCCTCTTTCGTAAAATTCAATCTATACCTTAACAAAGAAGCCAAACGGTTCGGGTGGAAAACATCTTGACTATTGCCCTGACGTATCTTGTACGACACTTGCAATTATTGTAACGTTGTTTTTTAATAGTCCACCAAGACTTATGACTTACGTTGCAAATGAAGTGGACATCCGATGGAAATGGAATCATATTCTCATCGGTGGTCTTGCAAAGTCAAGTCATGTCGGTAAAGAATGCGACGTACGCCTCATTTTTCGTTGGGGCGACCCTATTCTCGTTCAAACACACAACACTCAAGGCAAGGCAAGGCAAGGCAGCTCATTGTGTTGGCTCAGATCCAGCGTTTCGTCTCAACTTTCGTTCCTTCTTTCCTTGTGGCTCTGGAATTTGGTTTTGTAGTTTTTGTTCAAGAAAAATGGCAGCTCTGATCATGGTCATTGCTATTGCTATTGCATAAGCTTACCTATACGCAGCATTGGAGTGAAGCCCCATCCTGGTGCATAAGCAGAAGCCTAAGCCTAAGCTTGGCCATAACACTTGTTACAGCCGTACTGCTGCCCTTCATCAGCAATAATAATAATAATAACAATGATGATGCTGCTCAAGGTATGCTGTGTTTCATCTGCATCGATTGCAATTTTGTTGTTGAGCCATGTTGTTGTTGCTGCCGCTTCTGCAAATAATGCAAAGGACGCAGCTGCTGGTGTTGAAGATGTGAGATCTTTGATTGCCTTCAAGAGCCACATCACCAGTGACCCTCACTCTGTTTTACAAAATTGGCGATCCGACTCTGCTAATGCGTGCAACTTCACTGGAATTGAGTGCACTTCTGGAGGCAGAAGAGTTATTTCAGTTGATCTTGACAGCAATGGTCTGCAGGGATCAATATGTCCAGCCATAGCAAATTTGTCCATGCTCAAGGTACTCAATCTGTTTAACAATTCATTGTCTGGAGTCATTCCACCTCAACTGGGCAGGCTTCGTAATCTTCAAGGACTTTACCTTGGCACCAACGCCTTGCACGGAGTCATTCCTCCACAACTGGCCAATTTGTCTTCGCTGCAGTATCTTTACCTTGCCAACAATTCTCTTGACGACATCATTCCTCATTTTCTTGGAAGGCTCAGCAGGCTCAAGATTTTGTACCTTTTCAACAATTCTTTAACAGGTCCAATTCCAGAGTCAATTGGTGAATTCAAAGAACTGACAGAGCTTTCTCTCCAAAACAACCATCTCAATGGCACCATTCCTACTTCTCTTGGAAAGCTCACCCAGCTCAGGCTCCTTTACCTTTTCAATAACTCTCTCAGCGGTCCAATTCCAGAGTCAATTGGTAAACTCAAAGAGCTGAAAGGGCTTGCTCTCTATGATAACTATCTCACAGGTACTATTCCAATTTCATTAGGAAAACTTGCACAACTTGAGGTTCTCTATCTTTATAGGAACTCTCTCGTGGGTTCATTTCCTGAGTCAATTGGTGAACTCAAAGAACTAACAAAGCTTTCTCTCCAAGACAACCATCTCAATGGCACCATTCCTACTTCTCTTGGAAAGCTCACCCAGCTCAAGGTCCTGTACCTTTTCAATAACTATCTCAATGGTCCAATTCCAAAGTCAATTGGCAAACTCAAAGAGCTGAAAGAGCTTTGTCTCTATAATAACTATTTAACGGGTACTATTCCAATTTCATTAGGAAAACATGCACAACTTGAGGTTCTCTCTCTTTACAATAATAAGCTACATGGAAGCATTCCGCAACAGTTGGGTCAGCTGGCTTTTCTTGAAAAGCTTGATCTCAGTGAAAATAATCTGCAAGGCAGTATTCCAGACCAATTGGCAAATCTCTATTCCCTTGAATACCTTGATCTCAGCACCAATTCTCTTGATGGCACCATTCCTCATTATCTTGGAAGGCTCAGCAGGCTCAAGACTTTGTACCTTTTCAACAATTATTTAATAGGTTCAATTCCAGAGTCAATTGGTGAACTCAAAGAGCTGAAAGGGCTTGCTCTCTCTGATAACTATCTCACAGGTACCATTCCAATTTCATTAGGAAAACTTGCACAACTTGAGGTTCTCTATCTTTATAGGAACTCTCTCGTGGGTTCAATTCTTGAGTCAATTGGTGAACTCAAAGAACTGATAGAGCTTTCTCTCCAAGACAACCGTCTCAATGGCACCATTTCTACTTCTCTTGGAAAGCTCACCGAGCTCAAGGTCCTGTACCTTTTCAATAACTATCTCAGCGGTCCAATTCCAGAGTCAATTGGCAAACTCAAAGAGCTGAAAGAGCTTTGTCTCTATAATAACTATTTAACAGGTACTATTCCAATTTCATTAGGAAAACATGCACAACTTGAGGTTCTCTCTCTTTACAATAATAAGCTACATGGAAGCATTCCGCAACAGTTGGGTCAGCTGGCTTTTCTTGAAAATCTTGATCTCAGTGAAAATAATCTGCAAGGCAGTATTCCGGACCAATTGGCAAATCTCTATTCCCTTGAATACCTTGATCTCAGCACCAATTCTCTTGACGGCACCATTCCTCATTATCTTGGAAGGCTCAGCAGGCTCAAGATTTTGTACCTTTTCAACAATTCTTTAACAGGTCCAATTCCAGAGTCAATTGGTGAATTCAAAGAACTGACAGAGCTTTCTCTCCAAAACAACCATCTCAATGGCACCATTCCTACTTCTCTTGGAAAGCTCACCCAGCTCAGGCTCCTTTACCTTTTCAATAACTCTCTCAGCGGTCCAATTCCAGAGTCAATTGGTAAACTCAAAGAGCTGAAAGGGCTTGCTCTCTATGATAACTATCTCACAGGTACTATTCCAATTTCATTAGGAAAACTTGCACAACTTGAGGTTCTCTCTCTTTACAATAATAAGCTACATGGAAGCATTCCACAACAGTTGGGTCAGCTGGCTTTTCTTGAAAATCTTGATCTCAGTAAAAATAATCTGCAAGGCAGTATTCCGGACCAATTGGCAAATCTGTCTTCCCTTGAATACCTTGATCTCAGCACCAATTCTCTTCGAGGCACCATTCCCGGCTCTCTCATGAATTGCACTTCTCTCACGGAGTTATATTTATATTTCAATCACCTTAAAGGAACAGTGCCAGTGTCCATAGGAAGATTGTACAAATTGCAAGTGCTCGATCTTGCCGTGAACTTTTTCAGAGGAAGCATTCCAAAGTCCATAGCCAACCTTACTTCATTGACAGTTATGAATCTGAATTTTAACAGGATGCAAGGTACTCTCCCTGCCTGGATCTCTACCTTCCCCAACTTAGAATATCTGCTGTTATCAGTCAATCGATTCTATGGAGCAATACCAGACTCATGGATGAACACATCGTCTCTTATTGAGTTAGGAATTGGCAACAACTCTTTGCAAGGAACCCTTCCTAACTGGCTCGGCAATCTTTCTCAGCTGCAATGGCTTCATTTGGCTCACAACAACTTTACAAGTGAGGGAACCAACTATGATCAATCCATTCCCATTTTAAAAGCTCTCTTCAGTTGTAGTTGGTTGAGGTACTTAAGTGTGACATACATTAATCTACGAGGAATCTTACCTTCAAACATTGGTTCTCACTGGCCAAAGCTTGAGAAACTTTTTTTAGATGGCAATACCATCCATGGCAGAGTTCCCAGCAGCATTGCAAACCTGTCATCACTTTATGAACTTAAGTTGGGGGCAAATCTTTTAGATGGCAACATCCCTACGCAGATGGGGAACATGGCTTCTATTCAGTATATTGACCTCAGTTACAACAAATTGCAAGGCAATATTCCAGGTCAAATGGCTCGTGCAAGCAACACTCTTGCTTACCTTTATCTCCAACACAATAATTTATCAGGCCCCATTTCTTCCAGCATAGGTGAGCTGGCAAATCTGCGTAGCCTGAGTCTAAGTATGAACTCATTTTCTGGGAAAATTCCTGCAGATATAGGTAAATGTTGGGTACTGGAACATTTGGATCTTTCTGTAAACAACTTATCTGGAGAAATCCCACCAGAGGTTACCGGTTTACAAAGCATCCACTTTGGATTTAATTTGTCCAGAAATGCTTTAACAGGAAGAGTGCCTGACAATATAGCAGGTATGCAGATGGCCCAGTATATTGATCTCTCCAACAACCATCTCTCAGGAAACATTGCCATTCACATTGTAGAATGGTTAACTGCAGTGAAGCTAAATCTCTCCTTCAACAATTTCACTGGAAATTTGTCAGAAAAAATCGGGTACAAATTAACGCAACTTAAGAGCATGGACCTCTCTTGCAATTTTTTCACAGGAGGAGTGCCCGAGTCATTGTACAACCTTTCTTATCTATATTTTTTGAATTTTTCCTATAATAATTTTCAAGGGTACATACCATGTAACCAGGGCATATTCAAAAACCTAAGCAAATGGTCTTTCATTGGAAATCCCCTATTATGCGGTAGATGCTCTGATCTCATGTTATGCAGTGTACCAAAACATCATACTTCCAACACGTTGAGCCTTCTCAAAGTTATGTTGATAAGCATCACTTCCTTGTGTGGGGTTCTTCTTCTCAGTCTTTCCATCTGGTTCTTGTTGAGAAAATGGAACAGTTCCAAATCAACCTCTTTTCTAATTAGCAAGCTCAAGAATCCATTTATGAAATTAACAATGAAAGAATTAAAGAGAGCCACCCAATGTTTCAGTGCGGCTAACTTAATTGGCCAAGGAAGGTATGGGAAGGTTTACTTCGGGACGTTAAGCCTGGGTCAGAAAGTAGCCATTAAGGTATTCTTCTCATTAAATGAAAACAAAGCTGAAACCAGTTTCAGGAAGGAATGTCAGACTCTAGGAAAGTTGCGCCATAGGAACCTTATCCAGATTATAACTGTGGTTTATTCTGGTGATTTCAGAGCCATAGTCATGCCATACATGAGCAACGGTTCTCTTCATTCCCTTCTTCATACAAAATATGAAGGACAATTCAGATCCTTGTGTTTGCAAATGAGGCTACACATACTGAAAGACTTGGCTGGAGCACTCAGTTATCTTCATCATGATTGCAACCCCCAAGTAATTCACTGTGATGTCAAGCCACATAATGTGTTGTTGGATGAAGACATAACAGTAAAGCTCTCTGATTTTGGCATAGCCCATTTCGTGTCACAGCAGACAGATGCAGCAGTAGCATCAGCATCTTCCTCATCTAATGCAATCAAAGGCACTGTAGGATATGTTGCTCCTGGTATATATATTCTAAAGTTTAAATTAATGCTTTAGCTATGTCTTTGTATTTTTGATTTCCATGGTTATTTACCATTTACCTTTTATCATATATCATCCTAATACTGCTTCTTCTTGAGGTAGAGTACGGGATTGGAGGAGATGTGTCCATTAAAGGAGATGTCTATAGCTTTGGAGTGGTAACCTTAGAAATCATGACAAGAACAGAGCCCATAGATGAGATGTTTGGACCTCATCTCACTTTAACAGATTGGGTATCTACTGTGTTCCAGACAAACATAGAAGAAGAAAAAATAGAGAGAATTAAACAGATCTTAACAAGAGGAGATCATAGTGGTGGATGGATTGAAATCCAGAAAGAAAAAGATTTGGAGGCTATTAAAGGTATATTGAGGGTAGGCCTGATTTGCACAAGCAGAGATGTTGTATTGAGGCCGTCCATGAAAGAAGTGGAGTCAGTTCTATTAATGATATATGATTCATACACATCTTTGTCATCCACAATTGATATTGAGAATCGACTTGGACTTCCCTGCAATAATCTAGATGAGGTAATAAGGAAAGTGGAAACACAGCCACCACTAAATAAATATGGGAAAGCAGAAATACAAGAGGTATCATGCAGCTCAACCTCCTAATGGTTTTGCTTTTGCTTTGCTTGCATTTTTGACCACAAAATATCACATCTTGTTGTAGTAGATTGTATCGTGTTATCTGTCTTTGAGAATGTCTTCAAGTCAGTTCTTGAGAATGTCTTCAAGTTAGTTCATTAAAACTTGAAAGCTTTACAATGTTCTGGACTTTTCATGAATTGTAAACATGGTTCAAGAAAACACAAATCTGTGAAAGAATTTGTTTTAGCGAGTTTTCTTTTTAGCTGAAATGTACGTTTAGCCGGATACAATGGTAGCATTACTGGATGTGCCTCTGAATTCTCGCTGCAACTACATAGGTAACATTTTCCATGAATTCTCATTTTCCATGAATTCTCGCTATGCCTCTGAATTCTCGCTGCAACTACATAGGTAACATTTTTCATGAATTCTCGCTGCAACTACATAGGTAACATTTTCGATGTATTTAAGATCTTGTTAGATTTCACTTTAAATATAGGTGGATGCATCAATTACACTTGGCTAGTGACTTTATCAAGAGTATATAATGTTTTTTGGCATTTTGATTTGCAAAGGCTTTTAAAGATAGGTTTGAATTCGTAATTAAAGGCATGTTGATTATTCCTTAAAACCTGTTTCTTTCTTTGATGTTCCCAATTGGTTATTATTTGCTTCACCATACCCAAACTCTTATCAGAAGAAACATGATGGCCAGAACTAATCCATGAGAGAAACCAAAAGTAAACAAAGCTTACTAAAATCAGAGAATGTGAATACAGAATGAAATATTGTAGTTTAACTTTTGCAAACAGGGGATAAAATAAAATAATAATTGTCAGCAGTTACCTTTTTAGAAATGATAACATCATTGATTATTACCGTAGGGTCTTCCCATCCTACTCAACGATAAACCCACAGCATCTTCAATGTTAGTAATATAATATACAGCATTGCTACATAGTTCAAGCATGATCTCTCTGAAGTCTATAACTTGTAATTAATATGTACATTGTGAGATGCTGAGATTGTAGGTGGGTAATAAATGAGCAAAGGACATAAAAAATATCTGGGATAACCAAGAAAACCCTCTAAGAAACCTACTTTAAAACCATTAGCATTACAGCTCCAAAACACTAGTTCAAAGAGAAAATTACAGAGCTGAGCTCAAAAAAAGAGAAGTAATGAGAAAGTAAAAAGCACATTAGGATGGACCCAAAACACTCTAAAAAATAGACACACTAGCCTTTGCACGTTCTTGTGCACATATTTATAATGTAGGGTGAACGTTCACAAAAAATGTTAATTAAATGTGAACAGGGTATTAATCATATAAAAAGGATGGAAGAAAAATAACCATTTACATAGATTTCTTTGTAGATATATATATATATATAGTTAAATAATAGATATTGTAGTACATTAAAAATTAATAAGATAACTTCAACGTATTGTATTTAAGCTCATGTGACCGAGACAATTTGTATACACTTGATCAATTGTCTTTCTTGAATTTCAGTCCCATAGAATACCAAATCATCCATATCATATAAAGTAAAACCAAAATGTTTGTAATAGCATGTGGTCTCAAAAGTCCATGATTTATGTAGCTAGCCATCAAGAAATATTTATTTATTTTATGAAACCAGCTCTTCAAACCTATTTTAAACCATAGAGAGCTTTTGTTAGTTTACATATCTTTCTTTCTTCTTCTTTGATGATAAAACCAAACTTTCTCTTCTAAATATTGACATCTATTTAATAAAGCTTAATGCCATACTGTATAACAAATTCTCCCTCTTGAAGGCAAAGCTATTGTAAACTACTTCTAAGGTATCACCTTTGATGACACCAACTACATAGTTGTTCGTCATAACATTTCCATGCAATGCTACTGTATCTTAATATGTTTAGTCTACGAATAGAAATGAGATTCTTAGATATGTGTATAACACTTTGGTTATTATAGCCAATTTTTACAGTCTTTTTACGAAACCTAAGTTTAGCTACCAGCCTTTGAAGCTATGTTACATCAATAAGTGGCTAAGTTCACAATAACATATTCTACTTTAGTAGTAGTCTAAGCTTTGCAAGGTTGTAGTTGGCTTTTTCTATAAAAACACTATCAAAGAAATTTAAACATATCTTCATCTTAGTCAACATCCACATAGCCTAGTAGAAAGAAATAATCACTTTCATAATAAATACCAGAGTTCACATTATTGAAAAGATACCAAAAACTTATTTCATAGCAAACTAAATTGCTAGAAGTATTAACATACCAAATTTTCACTATAGACACTTTTTTTGGGGGACATTTTTCAACTCAAAGTTTCATTCTCTAGTATGCACTCTCCATCTTATTTGCTAAGGAGAATTTACTTAGCAAAGGAAGAATGACCCTCTAAAGAAATTTTTATTAAAATCAATAAAAACAACATATATCTTTTCAAGAGATTCATTCTTAAATTGGATTTTTACTTTTCCATACAATTCTTCCTAATTTGGACCAAAATCAATGCATCAAAAAACTCTCTCAATGTTATGATCTCCAAGACATTTTGTCCAAAATATCCCCTTAATAAGGAGGAGGAATTACATTTTGATATATAACATATTTTAGAAATTATAGAAACATTACACAAAAGAGAAAATTTGAAGAGGATTCTATCACTCAATTTTCTATCAAGGGCCTCCTAATTTCATTGCTTGATAAACACAAGGCTAGATTTAGCAACCACTTGCTAAAGATTCTTTAGATTTTCTACTTCCATGAAATCAACTACATAGCTACAAAATACTATCTCAAAGAGAAAATTATAGAGCTAAGCTCAAAAAGGCTGAATAATAAGAAAGTAGAAAGCACAATTGAATGGAAGTAAAATACATTCTAGAAAATACACATACTTACTTTTAAACATCTTTGTGCATATATTTATAATGTTAAATAAACATCCACAGATAGTGTTAAAATGAGATATTAAAAACAATAAAAGGACTAAAGATAACTAATAATTTACAAAGAATTCTATGTAAATATAAATAGTTAAATAATAAACATTGTAGTATATCACAAGATAACTAATATAATAATGCAATTATAGAAGGATAGTGCTTGTAAACTAATGAGATAACTTCAATTTATTGTATTTGGACTCATGAGAATGATAGTTTGCTTTCACTTTATTCACACATAATGAAGCTTACTCTCTATGTCAAGATTACGCTATTTAATGAAGAAGGGTTCAGAACTGCCCACTTACAAGACATTACTAAAGATGATGCATTTGATATGATGAGAATTCATTTGCTTGCTTGCAAAAATGCAATTTCACTATTAATGAAATAATGTAGTAAATTTAAAATTCTTAAAATAATCTTCTAAGACAAAGAATAAAGATGTTATTTTAATTTTAAGTTAAACTTTCCTAGCTAAGTCTATATAGGTATATTCTTCTTTTAAGTAATTTTTGCTATCTTTTATGTTTCATCAAAAAAAATAGTGTAAGCCCATTTGTACTTCAATAATTTGGATTTTTTTTCATTGCAGTCCAATTGTAGAAGAAATATTTTTAAAATTTCTACCACAATAAATTTCTCTTGAAGGTATGAAACATAAAGTTTGTTCTCTTTTCCATCTCATTTTATGTGTTTGCTAAACTTTTACTTAAAAAGACTAGGATTGACTTTGAATAAATGAGAGAGGAAAGAGATGTGAGATAACAATGAATTGTTTTACTCTACTTTAGTAAGTATAATGAATCATAGGTCCTTCATTTATAGCACTTTGTATATTAACTTAGGCTTACCAAGGTACTATGTTTATGTAACCCTATCTTGGGTAGAGATAAGTATATTTGTTATTTTCCCACTATAAATGATGAAGAGTCTCTTAGTTAGCTATGTCAATGCATCCTTGTTGATGTATCCTTAGATACATTGATGCATATGCATCGACACCATTCTACCGTAAGACTATATAAATTTGTGTATCATTCACATTTAGTGCATCTTTGGTCATTTCCACAATGAAATTCTTGTAGTTTGTTTTTATAGAACTTAGCTAAATTTCCCTCTAAGTGCTTACAACATCTAATGAATTGATTGAATGGAGTTTTATTCAAGAAGCATTATACTTGGATACAATCCATGAATGGTAATAAAATTGACATTGATTCCTCCCATTGCAGCACTTAGATTAGCATGTAGTTTATTTTCAAGCACTTTACTTTTAAATGTATTTTATTTTCTTATAGTTAGTAAATTAATATTTTATTCTGTAATAGCATAAGAAGGACCACTTCGAATATAATATATTTATTCAAACCTATTCCTTTGTGGCCTTCTTTTTTATCCTCTATTTGATATATTTTTTCCATCATCGTGGTGTTTAGGATTTTCATTCTTGTTCTCAAGATTACCTTCATAGTTAATGATAAACCTGACATAGATTGGTTCATTGAGGCCACAATTTGACTAATATTTTAGGTAGATTTTTTTTCCTAATATTTTTCTTGTTATTAAAACTAACTCACTCCAGACCACTACATTAAATAGCCACCTCCTCGATGTGTTTGATGGAGGTTTTGGCATCGTGTTGGCTAAGTGGCCTAGGGTAGACTAACTTTCCTCTAATGTAATCATTTACAAATCCTTTAAATATATGCAAAAATTGATCATCGGGCAATGGATGTTTGAGCTCCATTATTGCAAATGTTTATCACAAGATAAACTTAGAGATAGACTCATTAGGAGCATGCTTGATAGCCAACAATTTCTGCAAAGCTTTAGCCACTTTCTTCAATGTCTAATAATCTATAATTCTTCTAGCCACGTTTGCTACTATATCCTTTTGGTCCTACTAGCTAGATTTAACTCCTTCTAGTTCAGAGTTTGCTATTTGAAGCTTCTATTATGCATCTTTCTTATCTGTAAATTTCTTTTCATACATTGAGTATACTGTAACCACTTGTTGCTCTAGTTTTGTTCTTGGTCCGACTGCTATCAACATTGCCAAGCTAGCATATCTAAGATTTACTAATCCCATGTATTTTGTTAAGTCTTCAATTTGTATGTCTTTATTCTTTTTCTCAGCTTAATGAATGTGCACAAGGCTATCCAAGATGGGTTGCCAATCAAGTGTTTGTTCTATGATGGAACTATTTATAGCTTTTATCATTTAGATTTCCTACTCACTGATTCTCTTGTACATGCCCACTTGATCCCTAAAGTGCTTTTTTAGCCTTTCATGCTTCTTAGCCTCTTTTTCCATGTGTTGATTTCTATCGCGTACTTCTTCCATTGATAATATCCTATTCTCTTAGGCCAATTATATTATGTCAAGGTTGACTCTAGTGAATTTCTCTCTTAATTGATGGATGCTTTCTTGCAATACATTTTTTTGCTTTTGAATGTCCATCAAACTCATACTTTTGGCAGCAATCTTCTTATTCTCTTCTTCTAATGCAGTAATGGCCTTAGCATGTGCATATGTCTAGGCATTTAGTACTTAAGCATTCCACACTACCTTGTTTTTTTCTATCTTCATTCACTTTTTTAACCATTAGTTGCTCACTTTTCTCATATGCAAGCTAGTTAGGTGCAATGTGTTGTGTAGGGTCTTGTCTTTCAACTCTTAATGTAGCTAATTTTTCCTATAACCTCTGCACTTCACTATCTACGTGTTGCATTATGGTAGCTGCCATGATCAATTTTCCTTTTATTAAGATCATGTTAGACTAGACTTCAATGATATTACTAGAGATATTAAAAAGATTTTGCATAACTTGTCCTATCTATAGTAGTCTATCTAATATATCTCCATGCTTTGCAAAGGTCATTAATATCTTGGCTAAGGTTTCCACATGTTTGATTCTAATAATATCAGCAAGGGACACAATGCGATATTAAAGGATTCCTTGAAGTGATTTGTTATAACTTCTATGGATTCTACTACATCTTGATGTTACATTACCATAACTATGGCTTCTTCTTCTATTTCTAACATTACTTAAAAGAATGCCATGTTTTTTGAGATCAAATGTCCTCAATCATTGTCCTCTCATACCTACCAAGACACTTGACCACTTACGGGCCTTGTGGATATGACAAGTCTACTTGGATTATCCCTAATTTTGTACATGCTTGAGACCTCCTTGGTTCATTAAGGGTTTGTATTTTAATTGCATTGGTGGAGCACTTTCTCCTAGTCATTGTACGGCTGAAGTTAACCCACTAGGTTCTACTTGTTCTATTCTTGTAGCTAGACTATTGTCTGCTAGTGTGGATCCTATTGTAGCCTTAGTGCCTACTAGTTTTTTAACTTAATCTTTCTTGGATGGCACCAACTTAGAGATTTCACCGTATGATGAATTTTGTGCCTTGTGAAGGACATCATTAGTGTAGCTAGAAATTTTGACTCATCGGCACAATTTTCTGATAACTAGTAGAGTAGGTTTCCCTATCTTGTTCTACTTGAACCTTCTCTATATTTTTTGGAACAATAGATGAGTGATGTTGGCTTGGAATTTTCCCATCAGAATAGCACTTCCTCTGCTAGCATAGGTGGAAATCCAATTAAGCCTTTTCATTGGGAATATGTGGTATGTTCCAATCTTAAAATAAATCTTCTTCGTAGTAGATAATCGCTATACTTCTTCTCAATGGTCCCATAAGCCCTTTACAGCCACAAATTCCTTGCATATGTGTTAGACCTTATTGATATATGAGCTATGTTACAAATTATGGCACTGTGACTCCCTCAACATTCATCATGGCATCATCTTGTTTGTTTTTACAAAATTGATAGACTTCTTCCAAGTACCATTTATCATTACATGAGATAGTGGATCATAAGGGAGATACTTGAAGTTACTCAGAGATCTCCACAAGTGCAAACTTCATGAAGGGTCTAAAATTTAATTCCACTATGATAGTGAACATGATCACCTTCTCCAAAATTACCTTTAAACACTTATTATAGAGTGTAAGATATTGTCATTGTTCTGAAGCTAGTGGTGCATCAACTTCTTCCTATATAGACTATCCTATCATAGGTTTGGGCTAATGGATGCTATATGAGTGTGCCTCTCACTCCTCGAGAGGATTTTCTTTTACACCTTAACCTTTGCCTCTTCTTTGAATATTTTCTCCCTTAATTTTGATGGTCGTTTAGCTTCAAGTGTCTTTGGCAGTGTGAAACCCCTAGTTGTTCTAGTTTTTATTATTTAAATACCTATCTTTTTATTTTAATTTTTAATTTTTTGTTATCTTACTATATCAAAGTTCATCAATTTCTTCAATGCCTATTGATATGAGCTAATTTCTTTAATAAGTCTCTGTATTACAAATTATTGTTGGATCTATCTATATCAATAAGGATATCGATTGGGATTGAGAACTTTGACATATGCTACAAAAAGATGGCATCAATCTTCATCACCAAATAAATCTAGTTTGACCTAATTTACGTTAATTTGTGTAACTATCATGATAAGGATTGATATCATCTGATTAAGGGAGCATGTGCCTTGCCAAAGAATGAAGATATTGATTTGCACTGTTGGTGTGATACAAATTGGTCATTGAAGAATATAGCTACCTTGATATAGTTGGATATCACGTAATCAATCTAAATCAACGTGCTTGATAAAGATCAATATCCCCTAATAATAACATTTTCCTAATTAAAATCAAACCTCTTTCAATATAAATGGAGGAGATTTATACCTAAGCAAGAAAGAGGAGAATCTAATAGAAACCCACATCAAATTGAATTCATCTTCTGAACTTTCCATTATAATGGTGAGGGAAGATTGTTGAAACTGTTGAGGACAATCTCACCCATGCTAGGCATAGAGCCTTGTTTGAACAAGTTTAATATCACAAAAAATCAGAAGTCAGTATTGACATATCAAGTCCTTAAAAAATAAAAAATAAAAAAAATATTTCGACATAAACCATAAAACTTAAGGCTTATTTCTAGAGCTCATTTTCTTATTTCAGTTTTCCTGCATTGTGTTTGGTAGGGCAAAAGAAATAGATGGTTTAGGATTAGGGTTTCTCCCGCAGGCCACTATTTACAACGGAGCCAGGCAAAGCTAAAGGGGGGAGGGAGCCAGAGTTTGCATCAACCATTTTCTGTTCTACAGCCAGCAAGGTGGGGCATCGATTAGGGCCTTCACTCGCTCTAGCAGCGCCTTTCGGCAGCCTTTCTCTACGCCACGTACTCCAACAATTGACACTAGAATCACCGACAGCGGAGGGGCTTTTCGGCAGTCTTCTCTCTTCTGCTAGCAGGAGGATCAAAATCTCTCTCTCTCTCAACAGCAAGTGCAGAAGGGCCATTTTACTTTCTTTTTCTTGCACCCAGAAACAAACACATTTCTTCTCTCGGGTGAAGCCTCTTTTCTTCTCTCGGGCAGAGATGGGTTGCATGCACATGCAACACATATAACATTAACACTTTATTTATTTACTTTCAAATAATAGGGATAGATTTTTCTCTTTGCCATCTCCAAGCGCAGAAGCAGCCGCGGTGGCAGATAATTTTTACAGTTTTCAATATTATTATTTGCATTTTATTTTGAATTATTTATTGTACTCTTTTAAATTGCATGAATTATTTAACTTTTCAATATACTTATTAAATTTGAATCTTTTAATATTTTGTTTAAAATATTATTATTGTTGTTTTCTTGTCACATAGTCCTTTCCAGTTGAGACTATTCCCGGGTTTCCGTACCCATACGGGAGGCGCCCTAGGCTATAGTCTCCTAAAACG